>CAUYQU010037498.1:0-90769 GCA_963574635.1 Cheracebus regulus
CTTTTTCTAAAATCACTTCCTCTTTCTTTCTCTTTCATTTTTTTTCTTTCTTTTGCAGTTTCTTTCTTTCTCCTTTTCTCTCTTTTTCTAAAATCTCTTCCTCTTCCTTTCTCTCTTTCATTCTAAAAAAAAAAAAAAAAAACCTCTAAAAAAAAAAGTGAGAGACCACTACACACCTATTTGAATGGCTAAAATCCAAAACTTGATAGCACCAAATGCTGTGAGAATATGGAGCAACAGGAACTCACATTCATTGCTAGTGGGAATGAAAAATGATACAGCTGCTTTGAAAGACTGTTTGATGGTTTCTTTTGATTTGATTTGATTTGATTTTGATTTTTTTAGAGACTGGGCCTTCCTATATTGCCCAGGCTTGTCTTGAACTCCTGGTCTCAAGTCATCCTCCTGCCTTAGCCTCCTAAGTAGCTGGGATTACAGGTACGAGCCTCTGCACCTGGCTTTTATTTGTTTTCAGTTTGTTACAAGACTAAACATACCCTTAACTTATAACCCAGCAATCACACTTCTTAGTGTATAGTGAAAGGAGCACACAAAAAACCTACCCATGGATGTTTATAGACGTTTTCCTCATAATTGCCAAAACTTGGAAGCAACGAAAATGTCCTTCCATAGATGAATGGATAACTAAACTGTAGTACTTCAGCTGATGGAACATAATTCAGCAGTAAAAAGAAATGAGCGACTAGGCCAGGAAAAGATTTGACGGAATCTTAAATGCATATTATTAAGTGAAAGAAACCAATCTGAAAAAGCTGCTTACTGTCTGAGCCCGTTTTGTGCTGCTGTAACAGAATGCCACAGACTGGGTAATCTACAATGAACACAAATGTATTGGCTCACAGTTCTGGAGGCTGAGAAGTCTAACATCAAGGTGCTGGCGTCTTTCAAGGGTCTTCTTGCTGCATCATCCCATGGGAGAGGAAAAAGAGATGGTGAGAGAGAGCAAGAGATTGACGTCACAGCCCTCTGACAGTCAGCATTAATTCATTAATGAGGGTGAAGCCCTCATGACCTAAACACTTCCTATTAGACCCCATCTCTCAACATTGTCCCATTGGGGATTAAGTTTCCAACACCTGTGTTTTGGGGGACACATTCAAACCATAGTAGCTCCATACTGTAAGACTCCCAATGACGTGACATCCTGGAAAAGAGAAAACTGTGAAGATAGTAAAAAGATCAGTTGCCAGGAGTTAAGGGGGAGAGAGGGATAAACAGATGGAGCACAGGGGACTTTTTTTTTTTTTTGAGATGTAGTCTTGCTCTTTTCATCGAGGCTGGAGTGCAGTGGCATGATCTCAGCTCACTATAACCTCCACCTTCCGAGTTCAAGCAATTCTCCTGCCTCAGCCTCCTGAGTAGCTGGGATTACAGGCATTCACCACCATGCCCTGCTAATTTTTGTATTTTTAGTAGAGACAGAGTTTTGCCACGTTGGCCAGGCTGGTCTTGAACTCTTGACGTTAGGTGATCCACCTGCCTCAGCCTCCCAAAGTGCTGGGATTACGGATGTGAGCCACTGTGCCTGGCCCGTACAGGGAACTTTTGAGGCAGTAAGAATACTCTGTATGGTGGATCGATGACATTACACTGTAGGGACAGCAAAGCTCTACCCCCATCCTCTTAGGGTCCTGGCTGGGCCTGAGAAATAAATTGACATAAAACAGATTAACAGGAGAGAAGTGTTCGTGTATATATATATATATATATTTTTTCTTTTAGACAGTTTCGCTCTTTTTGCCCAGGCTGGAGTGCAATGGTGCTATCTCAGCTCACTGAAACTTCTGCCTCCCGACTCAAGTGATTCTCCTACCTCAGCCTCCTGAGTAGCTGGGATTACATGGATGTGCCACCACGCCCAGCTAATTACTTTGTATTTTTAGAAGAGACGGGGTTTCTCCATGTTGGTCAGGCTGGTCTCAAATGCCCGACCTCAGGTGATCCGCCTGCCTCGGCCTCTCAAAGTGCTGGGATTACAGGCGTGAGCCACCGCACCTGCCCTACAGATTTATTTAATCCAAGTTTTACGTGGCAGGGGAGCCCTTATAAGGAGATGGAGACCCAAAGAAAAAGTTAGAGTCCAAACACTTATTTACTGAATTGGACAAAGAGCAGTAAATTGTGAAAAATCAACTACATTATGTGGGGAGGCTTTAAAAAGGTGTTATTTTAGCAAAGTCTATGCAACAGTCTCTCTTATCCTGTGTCCCATGTGTAACGTAGGTTCGTTGGTTGTAACAAATGTACCACTGTAATGGGGACATTGGTAGTGGAGGAGGCTGTGTGTGGTGAGAGACAGTGTGTGTGAGTGTGTGTGTGTGTGTATGCAGGGGCAGGGGGCATACAGGAACCCACCGTACTTTTTACTGAGTTCAGCTTGAACCTAATGTTGCTCTAAAAAAGAAAACCTTTTTTTAAGGCTTACTTTTCCCTGTTGATAATAAGGGAGGAGGCGTCCCTTTCCCCTTTCCTTGCAGAATTTCCTTCTCTGTCCTTTTCAAATGCGTGTAAATCTTTTTAATGGCGAAACAAGCCTCTTGCCAGTCTAACCACTCAGGAATGTTTCCTCTGGGAGGCAGGGCCATCTCTTTGAGACTTGACATCAAGAAGTAAGGGTCCCCCGTCCCCCTTTCCTGAGAAGCCTGATTCAGCGGTCACCTGACTCCAAATCGCAAAACCCACCTCCAGCCATAAAGATATGAGAAGATTAGCAGTCTTATCCTGAAAACACGAATGCAGGGGGTTGTGTCTGCTTGGCCACGTGAGAGTGAGCTCTCGCTCCATCTTTGCGATCTCTAGGGGAGAGAGCGAGATGCGGATCACATTCCAGTTTAAAGTTTATTCAACAGTAAAACTGTTTTCTTTTTCTTCTACCTTCGTGGAGACATTTTGTGGGTTGGCAGGAGATTCTGTTTTTGATTTTGTGTCCCCACCAGGGCCCACGTCCAGAGACAAACACTGGAATGTGTGGCTTGGCGAGTGGGGGCGCCAGTGGAGGCAGGCTGCTTGGGGGGCACCCCCAGGGAAGACTGTCCTCGGGTTCAAGGGGGGCATGCAGGTCCTGGTTCGTGCCCTATCTACTTTTGAAAACCTCCCAAAGCAGAGGCAAGGTCACCCCTCTGCCCCAAGATCACATAACCTCCTCTTCCTGGCCTCAGTGTCTCATCTGTGAAGTGCTCATAAAAATATACTCTACTGTTTGCGGGAAGAACAGCACTGCCCCCCAAGTCGTCCCTCCCCTCCTGCGGAAGCCCCTGCGGAGCCCCTGCCCCTCTCTCCTTTGATCTCGGGGCTGTCCCCAGCACCCCAGCTCTCTGAGCCAGGGGCCTGTGTTCACAGCTCACCTCCGCAGCCGTCTGGGGGCTGCACGTCCTGTGGCCCCACGTTCTCTCTGCTCACTCCACATCCTCTGAGCCTCTGCCGTCCGCCAAGTGCTGGGTTCTGGGCCCTGGGGGGCCCCCTCCGCGGCCGGGCTGCTTTGTGCTGTAAACCGATCCTGGGCATCCAGGGCGGTCTGGCTGGTGCAGCGGAGAGGCAGAGGGCAGAGCACTGTGCCCCCGGCTCAGGGCAGCGCGGGTCGCCTGGGCACCTAGACAGGATCTTCAAGGAGAGAGGGACCCAGGGAGGGAGAGTGCCAGGGAGCGAGGCAGGCAGGAAGAGAGCTGGAGGAGAGGGAGGCCTGGCCTGGTGTCCTGGGGGGTCGGGGGCAGCTAGGCTGGGTGAGCTGGAGCAGGAGGTCTAAGGTGGGGACCCGGGAGCGCAGGGCGGCGGGCAAGGGCGGGTTGTCTGTGTGTCTGTCCGGGGAAGCTTGGGCTGCAACCTCGTGGAGACAAGTTGGCACCACGGCGAGACTGCGCGCAGCCAGGTGAGAAAGGGGAGCGGGCTGGGGAGCTGGGCCGGCCTTGGGAGGAAGGAGGGAGACGGGCCTGAGGGTGAGGGCACACAGGGGAGGAAAGGCCGGAGGTCTGGAGGGACACCCCTTCTCCCCCACCACTCCAGGGCAGTGCGGGGGCACCGCGGGCTGGGCGGGAGGGCTCAGGGAGGAACGAGGCCTGAGAACTAAACGCACAGAGCCCATGGAGACCCCGGGCAGGGTGGGCTGCAGCGCGGTGGCACGGGGTGGCCGCGGCGGGTCCCAGCAGCCAGGTGGCCCCTCGGGCTTAGCACGCCCGACAGCACTAATGCGCAGGGGCTGGCCCAGCAAATCTTTTGTCCAGGGCGGCCCTGAACCAGCAGAACGCTGCCCGGTACAAACTGGGACCCGAGGGCGGGGTGGGGCGCACCTTGTCGCAGCGCTGGGGGAAGGTGAGTGCGTCCCTCAGCCCCCAGGCAACTTGTGGGAGGGTGCACACCATTGCTGGCTGACAAGCCCAAGGGAAGCTGGTTTCATTTCTCTGTAAATGGGGCGGCCTGGTTGTTGGCCTGGGGCCTGTCTGGTGTGGGTGGATAGGAAGGTCTCCATCTCCACCCACTCCTTCTGGGACTGCAGTCCCAACCCCTCGCCCCCCAGTCTGGAGCAGGGAGGGTGGTCAGACCCCTGGGGCTCCTCAGGGTGGGGGTGGCTTGGCTTGTCGCTCCGCCCTCAGCCCCATGGCGGCTCTTCTTCCCTCAGGGTCTCTTCAGGGACACTTAGGGCTGGTTCTCTGAAAAATGTGGAGATTTGAGGGACCCCCGAATCCCTTTGGTGCCCAGGCCTCCTGAAGGTCTCAGGCGCCCTCTTCCAGCCCTGTGTGGTGCGGGAAGGATGGGAAACATGGCTCTCCCTCCCCCGCCCCAGTGTCCCTAACCTGGCCACTCCCATGAAGCCTTCAGTCTCCAAGGCCATATTTCAGAGTGTCTGGGGGTGACCGCATTGCTGTATTATTCTGCATGGGCCAAGCGATGCTTCAGTAACAAAGAGCCCCAGTAACTCTGGGTGCAGAACACCAGGGTGTCTGCCTGCTTTCTGGTGAAGGCATGTGGCCACGCCTGACTCCAAGGGGACTGGAAGGGCCATTCTCACACTCCTTCGAGCGAACTGGAGACACTGGGGAGTCACAGACGACCGACCATAGTGACTGGGGCACATCGATGCACTCTGACAGGACCCATGTAGCGCCACAGTTCCTGAAACCCAAGGAGTGACTGAAGGGCTGGGATTTTAGGTTTCACAGCAGGAAATGAGTTGGGGGGCACGGTTATTGCTTCACTTTGTTTTCTTTGGGGACAAGGACAACCTGTGAGTGCCACGTAGCTATAGGACACGATGTCTGAAGTCCCACTGGGGTGATGGAGTTCCAGATCTGATACATGCCTGCTACCCAAAGGAGTGGCCACAGAACACAGAGAGACAGGGCGGCACTTACAAGCCCTCTTGTGAGGACATTCATCCCCAGCCAGGCCCTGGCGAGGCTTCGGCCCATTCAGCCTCTGCAGTGAAGGACGCCCAATCCCAGGAACCCGGCTTTCTGCTAAGTATATGTTGGGTTACCAGGAGAGGGTTGTGGGTGAAGTTTCTTCTTTTGAAAACATCTCCTTTAATGTTATTTATTATCGGCTTTATGTTTTAATAATTTAAAAATGAGTTTAAAAATGCAGTGGAAGTTGAAAAGAGCCCATTTTCAAATGGGCACCTAGACAAAGGGGAAATCCCTGTCCCCAAACAGCTGCTGAAATTCGTCTGCCCCACTGCGAGCTCCTGGGGTGGGGAGGAACAGGAGCTGCGTAAGGCACCAGCCCACCAGCTGTTCATTCTTTTGCCCAATTGGCAAACTGTGTTGGGCACCTACTGTGTGCAGCAGGCCTGGGCTTTTGGGGGCCTAGGAGTAGGGGTGCCGTCGAGGGTGTTGGGACCCCAGCACCAGCCTCCAGCCAACACTGAAGGAGAAAAGCTCCTGGCCCTGAGCTCTGTCACCTGCCCTTTCTAGATCGCTCTCTATGAGGGCAAGCACTTCACGGGACGGAAGCTGGAGGTCTTTGGGGACTGTGACAAATTCCAGGACTGGGGCTTTATGAACCAAGTGAACTCCATCCACGTGGAGAGCGGAGCCTGGGTCTGCTTCGATCACCCCGACTTCCGGGGCCAGCAGTTATCTTGGAGCACGGTGACTACCCCGACTTCTTCCGCTGGAACAGCCACAGTGACCACATGGAATCCTGTCGGCCTGTAGGAATGGTGAGTCCTCCTGCCGGAGAGACTGAGGGTCAGCCCTGGGCAGACAGTGGCAGGGAACCTCCCAGCTTTATGCGTAATCCTCCCAGCTTTAAGGTTTGTAAGACTGAGGGAACTATACCCAGACCCACCCTCTTGCATGAGGTGAGTAGGTGGGGCGGGGCAAGTTGCTGGGGACCAAGCCGGAGTGGCCCTGGGAGTTTTCATATGGGTATCAGGAAACCACTTTAACATTTGGATCCAAAAATTTAGCTGCATTTTCCACTTAAAATGCTGTTGAAGGCTTTGGGAGACCGAGGCAGGCGGATCATCTGAGGTCAGGGGTTCAAGACCATCCTGGCCAACGTGGTAAAACCCCATCTCTACTAAAAATACAAAACTTACCTGGGCATGGTGGCAGATGCCTGTCATCCCAGCTACTCGGGAGGCTGAGGCAGGAGAATTGTTTGAACCTGGAAGGCGGAGGTTGCAGTGAACTGAGATCACGCCACTACACTACAGCCTGGTGGACAAGAACGAGACTGAGAAAAGAAAAGAAAAAAAGAAAAGAAAAGAAAATGCTGTTGAAATCATCCAAATTTAGATTTCCAGCCAGAGAGGGGACACTCAGCCAATGGGAGGCTGATTTATTTAGGCCTGGTGTGGCCACTGGTACAGGTGGCCTTGTAGCACATTCTGGAGCCTTCCATGCTCGGGTCTTGGAATGGCTCATGGAGGAAGCTGGAGAATCCCCCGGTCAGGGGAAAGTTGAGGGGCAGGTTCCTTGGAGTGACACAGGTAGCTGCCGCCCAACAGGTGTGGCCCAGTGTGTGCAGGAAGGGCAGATAAGGGGCGTGGCTTCCCCATGGCGGGACAGTTTCCATCTAGCTGCCCCCAGGGTGGGATTTAACCAAGGCGCTTCCCCAGGTCGTGAGTACCCACTGCCCTGCTGTGAGTTCTGAAGCTTCAGGCGGGAAGTGGCGGATTCCTGAGCCTGGGGTGCACAGCTGTCATCACAGAGCATCGAGGTCCATGTCTGCCGAGGACCCTCCTCTGATGCCTGGGCCAGGCAGCTCTGGGAACATCTGAGGGACCCCGGGGAAGGCGCCTCTGTGTGGGGCTCCCCCTCTTTTCCATATCAGTTCCAAAACCAGCTGGGCTTTGGCATCTGAAATTCTAAGAATGCTTTCTTGGTATTTCTTCCAGGCTGTGGTACATTTGGGGGAAAAAAAAAACGACAAAAGACATTTAAATGGTTGGCCCTGGCCCCTGCATCATGCTATTTATATGAAAAATATAGCCGGTATCTTGAGAACTGCTCTTTTCCTACGAGCTCTCCTGGGGCCAGCTGTGACGCAGGCCAGGCTTCCGAGCCAGGCAGGGGCTGGGCCTCCTGTCTTTTGGCAACGTGGGGATCGTATAGGGAGGCGTGCTGACCCTAGAGGACGGTGATGTCAAGGCCAGCAGGGGTTTCAGCACGTGAGCGCTGGAATTTGTTTTAGATTTTTGGCTTTATGTTTCACTAAAAGGTTCTATTACAGTTTTAAACTGCTCTCATTTGAAGGCTTGCCTGTGGCCTGCAGCCAGGGTGAAGAAGTCAGAACCCGGAGTGTGTTGGTGTGACCAGGGCAGGAGCCCCACAGGCTGAGCACCCAGAGGGAGCCCTGGGACCCCAGCCCTGGTCTCAGTGTGACCTCTGGCCTCTGGTCAGTTTGGCTCTGTTTGGACCTCAGATTCTTCCGTTGTAAGAGGAACTTGGACCAGCTCAGTGGCTTGAAACATTTTGAGTAATAGAACCCTTTATTCCAACCACATCTCAAGTGGAAGAAGAAACAGAAGTGTGGGGCTGAAGTGTGTAGGGCGGGGTACCTCCTAATTCCTTCCTGCACAGGGCTCCGTTTCTGGGCAAGGGGCATTCACAGCATCCTCCTTCTTCCCTTCTTTTCTGCTTGGTCTTGGAGCGCGGGGAACACTTCCACCTAGAAATCTTTGAGGGCTGCAACTTCACGGGCCAGGGCCTGGAGTTCCTGGAGGACGGCCCCTTCCTGCAGAGGGGGCCTGGGCCAAGAACTGTGTCAACGCCATCAAGGTGTAAAGGGACAGAGCGTGAGTACAGGCCACCTGGCCGGGCCCTTCAGTGCCATGCAGGGGTAGCGGGTGGGGCGGGAATGACCACTCCAGCAGTGGACAGCATGTCCCTGGCCCCACGGACCCTCTCCTTTCCTCAGCTGCCTTACCTGAGCCAGTCAAGCTGGGGGAGCTTCCCTTATGGCCCAGAGGGGCCTCAGACCTTGAGCATGCTCAGATTGTGATTTCCCAGGGCAGTCCCGGAACCAGTTCCCAGGGATACGGAGGACTATGTGCATCCTACCTTTCCCCGGTGGCCTGATGTGGGCCCCCACTTCCTGCCGTTTCTGTCACTCTGGCTAGCTCCAGGATTCTGTTTTGTGAAATTCCATTTTGCCCTAAGTTGGTGGCACCTGGAATCCAGAGGTAGCATCGCCATACTATAACTGTCTGAGTGGAACTGCGACATGCCGTGGGTTACCATCTGAATGGAACTGCGACACGCCGTGGGTTACCGTCTGAGTGGAACCGAGGCACGCCGTGGGTTACCGTCTGAGTGGAACCGAGACACGCCGTGGGTTACTGTCTGACTTGAACTGGAGGGTAATGGAACCTGGAGCTCAGGGAGGGAACATAGAGTTCCCGAAGGAAAAACAAAATCTCGGTGGCTGACTCTGCCATACGGCCTGAGTGTGGTGGGATAGGGGATGGCTGTCCCGTTCCTGGGTGTCCTCCAGCTCCTCCCCTTCCCTCACTGAGAGACCAGTGGAAAAAGGAGACTCATGACAGGTCACTCAATTCACCCCAGACAATGCCCCACCAAGAGCTGGGTGGCAAAGATGGAGGGGCCCTGGGACTGCAGTGAGACCCCCATAGGCTGTCCCATGACAGCCAAGGCCCAGTGAAGACACAACAGCACTAGGCCACCATCCTGTCCACCCAGGAAAGGGCAGGGGCTCCCTGCCACCGTGTGCAGATGGGTCCACAGAAGGCCCGCTCTGCAGCCCCAATGCCCCAAGCCTGCCTCCTTCCACCTGCAAACCACAGAGCATGGAGCCCTAGAAGCTTCAGAGCTGACTTCCAGTGAGCAGCTCTTTCGGATCAAGGACTGGAAGACATCACCACAGTCTCGATCTCTTGACCTTGTGATCTGCCCGCCTCGGCCTCCCAAAGTGCTGGGATTACAGGCGTGAGCCACCGTGCCGGCCATATTTAGGTATATTTTTGTCATGAACTTGACGCAAATCCAAAGCCTCTCCAGGCCTCAGACCCTGTTCTGGGAAATGCGCAGTCATGTGTGTTGTACCAACTGTATACCCTTGTAAAGGCCAAAGGGGTGACCCATGAGCTGGCGCCATATGAGGGCTGCTTAGTAGTAGCAGGTGACCCAGTAGGTGACTAGGGGTGGGGAAGCAGGCAGCAGGAGTGGTGTCACAGGAGAGAGGGTGACTTGGCTCCAAACTCCAGCCTGGCTCTCACTCCGTCACTCACTAGGACGTGACATTGGAGAAGCCACTGCTGTGTGTCTCAGTGTCCTCAGACGTACAGCAGTGGTCATAATTCTGGCCCCTCATAGGCAATTAATGCCTGGGGAATGAAATGAGAGCCTCAGGCCCCGCCAGTTCAGTCCACGTCCTTGGGAGTCACGGGAAAAGCCAGGCCCAGCAGCCCTTCCCGCGAGTTCCAGAGGCTTCCCCCGAGCTCTTCCGCTCCTCCCCAGCACCAAGGCGTAGCAGCACCTCATTAACTGGTGATTTAATGCTTCGAATGGGCTTTGTGCTCCCCAGTGACCTCCCCCTCACCCCAGCCCCCTGCTCCCCAATCTGTCAGCAAATCTGCTTTTTGTCTGAAAGAGGAAAAACAAGATTCCCACCAAAGTGCTGTGGGCAGCTTGTAACGTCTCTGAAGTCCGTCCAGGGGTCGATGGACCGAGGGTGAGAGGCGCTCAGAGCCACACATGCTTTACATAGTTCTGCCTCCCTCTGTGGTTTGGAGAGCTGGGACTTTCACACAGCCATCCGCTCCCGTCCTCAGCCCTGGGTCCCCCTGCCCTGCCAATCCCCTGCGCACTGTTTATCAGGCCCAGTCTGACCACAGGAAAAACATTCCCCTTGAATCTCCCCAGTCACCCATACTCCCCTCCCCTCCCCCACTCCACCCACCCCCATCCCCACCCCCACCTCCACCCCCTCCAAGAAGTTCCTCCCACTGGCCAAGGGCCGGTCCAAGAAGAGTCTCTGTTGGCCTCTTCCCCTTCCGGGGCCTCCCTCCCCGCCTGCCTGGCTGGAGGCTTCCGGGTTCACCTCTTCACCCCACTGGGTGCCTTCAGAGCACGTCTGTCCTGCCTGTGTTCCCCCCAGGAAGCCGCAATAGATCTTCAGTCAAAGCCTGTGGGATGAGTTTGAGCCCACCCAGGGATGCCAAAAAAAAGACAAACAAAAAGCTTGTCCAATGAGACAGTTTTAAAGGTTTAGCTGCAGAGTTTCAGTCTGGAAGGATGATAGCACTCTGGAGACAGGCAGATGGTGCTGGCGGCCGCAGAACTCTGTGTGCACTCAGTGCCACTCCATTGCACACTTAAATGGTTAGGATGATACATTTCATGTGTATTTTGCCACAATCAAAAACAATGAGCTTCTTGTTGCTGAGGTGCTCAGGGAGCACTGCCTGTGGGAGGCAGTGTGGGAACAATGCCCTCCCTGGATCCCGGGGCACCCTGTGGGTCTCCTGTGAGACCATGCCCCACATCCCCTACCTGACGAAGCTGTCGCCTGCTTATTGATGAGTGAGTCCCACCGGCTCGGCGGCGCTCTTGGCTGTGGCTGCTGGGGAGGCTGAGCTGCAGGAGGAGGAGGTCCCTGTCCTTCAGCAAGGCCCCCTGGCGCGTCCCCGTGGGTGCCTGGGAATAACCCTGCCTTCTGGACCCCGAAGCCTTGGTAGCCTGTATCTGGGGACAGCAGGAAGGAGTGACTTGTGCAGCCTGCCCCGAACAGCGAGCATTTGTGTCAGCAGGCTCCTGGCTTCCTTGCCTGTGGCCAGCCCCCTTTGGAATCGTGATTTAAAAGGATCCAATAGAGCCCAGCTGGCGGCCACTCTGTGCACAGAGGGGTGGCAGCCCTGGAGTCAGCCTGTGGGTTGGGAGCCCTTTACTGGGGCTGGGAGGCAGGCTGGGCAGGTCAGTGCTGGTAACCTTAGTCCTGGTCCACGCCTGCCCTGGGGCCCCCAGGACTGCCCTCCCTGGGTAGGGGCAGGGGCAGGAGCAGGGACAGAGTGTAGGGCTGGGCTGAGGGCAAGCATTCTCAGCCTGAAGAGGGCTCCATGATGTGTAGGACTGCTCTGGCTGGGGGCTGAGCAGGTCATCAGGACCCTCTCCACGCACCCTGCCCGGCCCCCAACACCAGGGCAGGAGGTCTCACCAGTTGGGGTGGATGGTTCTGTAGGCTGAGGTGGTCGTGCCCTGGGTTCCATTCCCATAGAGGTGGAGTGGTCAGTTCTAGGTGCCAGGCACAGGGAGCAGGGCAGCATGTCCCCTGCACCGGGTGCCCAGCCTTACTCCGGGCCCTCGAGGTCCTGAACCGCACACACAGACATTCAGGCAGTAGGAATGGGCGCTCCCACCCAACAGGGCTGCTGGGTGGAAGTCCCTTCGTGGAGCTGGTAATGGCAGAGGTGGCATAGCCTCCACACACACAGGGGACGCTCAAGCGCTGCTTTACCCTTGGGAGCACTGGGCCCAAGGCCAGGGAAGGAGCCCGTTGTGATAAAAAGGCGGATACAAAAAGTACAGGAAGGTATCTTTGGGGCAGAAGGGACTTAAAAAAAGGTTGTAGAAAAAATCGAGGCATCCGAAATAATCTCCCCAGCACGAGTCCCGGTCCTCTCTGCTACAGAGGAACTCCTAATTGGGTCAAAGCAAGCAGGGAAACAGGATCAGGTCCATTGTTCGCGGACTCTCGAAGATGAAAGGAGGCGAGTTTTCCAGAAGAAGCCCAGCAATTCCTGGGACCGAGGCCAGAGAGGCGCTTCTTCTGTGGGTCCCCTGGCCCCGTGCCTGTGACTCTCAAGCTGTACCCTCCACGTTAGCCATGGAAACCTGTTAGGAAAATTAACAGGTTTCCTAGGATTTTCGCTAACAGCATCCCATAGGATACGTGGACCGCACTGTGCCAAAGTAAACTTTTTGTAGGGAGGAGATTTTAACATTCCTGGTATATGTATGCATATGTTGCTACTTTTAAGTGAATCTAATTGGGTCATGAAAGCAGACCTGGCACATTGGTTATCAGTAGATACCAGTACATTTTATTAGGCAATTACTATGACCCAAATGGTGTGCTAACCCCTTTTTTACAGACAACGAGGTGGGTATATTATTTTCTCTCTTTTACAGTTGAAGAAATAGACCTAAAAGGATGATTGTAACTTGCCCAAATGTGTGCCATAAATGGCCAAAGAGGCCAAGTGCCCCAGGCCATCTGACCGGAGCCCACACCTATCCCCTCCTCACCTCATCCTCTGTGGCAACAGCTCCCCAAGCTTTTTGACTGAGATTCACATGTAGGTCATTAGATATCAAACTAGCATAGCTGTGTCGCAAACAGTCCCGACCCTCACTAGTTGAGCGTCAGTATTTTCTATTTTATTTTACTTTAAAACAATACTGGTCAGAAATCATAAGTTGATTTCACAACCTCCTTGTAGGTCACAAATCTCTGGTTTGAAAAACACTACACTGCCTCATAGTGTAAACAAAGATTTAAGGAGCCACGGCCTGCGCTGTGGATTAGCTCTTCCAATCCCAGTTCCTTCCTCCCTCCCTTGCCTGCCTTCACTAAAGCATCCAGAAAAGCCAAATGCTCTTTTCTCTGCCTCCCGGGCCATGGGACACAGCTGTGGTCAATGACATGAAAGCTGATGGCTGTCAGAAGGACTTCAGAAAACGCTTTGGCTGGCCGGGCGCAGGAGCTCACGCCCGTAATCCCAGGACTTTGGGAGGCCGAGGCGGACGGATCACCTGAGGTTAGAAGTTCGAGACCAGCCTGACCAACATATAGAAACCCGGTCTCTACCAAAAATGCAAAATTAGCTGGGCATGGTGGCGCATGCCTGTAACCCCAGCTTCTCAGGAGGTTGAGGCAGAATTGCTTGAACCCGTGAGGCAGAGGTTGCAGTGAGCCGAGATCGTGCCATGCACTCCAGCCTGGGCAACAAGAGCAAAACTCCTTCTCAAAAAAAGAAGAAAAAGAAAAAGTTTTGGCTTTCTGCATAAAGCTCCTTTCCCCTGGCTTCCTGCCTTGAATAAAGATGTGACGCCAGGAACTCAGGCAGCCTTCTTGTAATCATGAGATAAAAGCAAAGAGAATCAGAGAAATGCTGGCTCCAAGCTCACTGAGCGGCTAAATCAACATCAGCAGCCACCCTTCTTGTTATGTAAGAGAAATGAACTTCTGTTTCCCCAAGCTTAGGTTTTCTATTCTCTGCAGATGAAAACATTTCTAACTGATAATAAAAAAAAAAACAAAAAACAAAACCTCAAACATGTAGTTTCTCCTGTGTGTTCAGCCCCATGCGTCACTGTCTGGTGACCAATGAAGACACTTGCACTTGGAAATACTAAAATAGATTTGTAAAGAACAATCTATTAACTAGTTCATCTATTTAAGGCCATAGTTTGTTTTTTCTCTATTTGTCCAAATTAGTAATGTACAAGGGTAGCAGGCGCTACAGAGTTTCTATAACTCTTTGAGACAGAATCTTGTTCTGTTGCCCAGGCTGGAGTGCAGTGGCACAATCTCAGCTCACTGCAATCTCCACCTCTCAGGTTCAAGTGACTTTTTGCCTCAGCCTCCCCAGTAGCTGGGATTACAGGCACCTGCCAGCATGCCTGGCTAACTTTTGTATTTTTAGTAGAGATGGGGTTTCACCGGGTTGGCCAGGCTGGTCTCGAACTCCTGACCTCAGGTGATCAGCCTGCCTCCGCTTCCCAAAGTGCTAGGATTACAGGCATGAGCCACCACGCCCAGCCTATTTGTTTCTACTATGGGGCAAACCCAAATTCTTTGGAAGAGAGTGTTGTGAGATGTGGCGATGGAAAACAGCTGCACAGGAACGCCACACCCGGTGTGGGGCCTGTAGGAAGAAACGTGTGAAAGGTTCCCAGAAGAGAAGGCAACACGATTCCCACTGGAATCTGCAGGGCTGTGGTGGTTTGGATTAGAGAGAGAAGGGGCGGGTCCCGGCTGCTGGAGTGACAAGCCTCTGTGTTAATTTCCAAGTCTTCAGTCATCCCTGCCTTCAGTTATGTTTGATGCTTACCTGTCAGGTGAGTAGGACAGGCCGTGTTGTTCCTGGTTAATGAAAAAGGGATGGAGGCCCTGAGAGGTGGAGGGCTTTGCCTTTGTTCACATACTAGGTCTCCATGGAGCAGTCCAGGCGTCTTCCCAGAGCTCATGCTGGCCTGGTTACCCCGAATCCCTGCCTTTGGGGAACGACCCTCCCCCGCCCCGCCTTCGTTCTGATGTGCCTCACCTTCAGTGCCCTGCCACTTGTGGGCTGGGCCAATCATATGCGCTCCTGGGAATCTGAATCTTAGAGACACAAAGGAACCCAAGGTGGTTGGAGGCTGGAGACAAGTCTGTTACCTGCATACCAAAAACCCTAACTGACAGAAATTTCTACAGGCAGAAGGTTGAAGGCCACAGGCCAGCAGAAAAAATGTAGGTTATGTGGAATTGGTTATTGGGATGTAGATGGGCAGAGAGTAGCTAAACTCCCATTTACATTCTTGTGTGAACAGTATTATGGGTTGACACCATAATGTATATATCAGAGTACTAACCCCCAGCACCTCAGAATGGGACTGCCTTGCAATGCACTTAGTTCAGTTAGGAGGGGGTTTTAGTCTGCTCAAACTATCCTAACCAGAGACTGGATGGCTTAAACACAGAATGCATTTCCTCACAGCGCTGAAGACCGGGAAGTCCAAGATCAGGGTGCTGGCCAGCTTGGTTCCTGGTGAAGGAACCTTCCTAACTTGCAGGTACGTTCCCACTGTGTCCTCAAATGGCAGAAAGAGCACAGGATCTCTCTCTGCTGCTTCTTAGGAGATTAGGTCTTCACCCTTATGATCTCATTTAAGTTTAGCTGCTAAAAGCCCTGTGTTCAAATACAGTCACGTTGGAGTTTGAGCTTGGACACATCAATTTTAGGGGTGCACAATCCAGTCCACAGCAAGATCCCACTAGAGTACGGGGGTCTCTAATCCATCATGACTGGTGTCCTCATAGAGAGGGGAAATTTAGACACAGACACACATGCAGGGAGACCACCACGTGAAGATAAAGGCAGAGACCCAGGGGATGCTTTTGTGAGCCAGGAACTCCAAAGACGGGCAGCAAACTGCCAGAAGCTGGGAGAGAGGCCTGGAACAGATTCCTTGCAGCCTCAGAGGGACCCAACCCTGCTGACACCTTCATTCATCTCAGACGTCCAGCACCCAGAACCATAAGCCAGCACAGTTCTGCTGTTGGAGCCATTCAATCTGTGGTACTTTTGTTATGTCACCCCTGAAAAATTAATACAGAGGTGGGGAGCTGCCCATGGTACAGACGGGCCACATGCCTCGTCAGGTCACCCCCAGGGCCAGCTGGAACCAGGTGGGCACTGAGGCAGGGTTTTGAGGGGTGTAAAGTTGCTGTTGTGACATAATTTTAAAAGGATGCAGAACGCAGATGCCGTGCAAATAGCTGTGTCTAACAGCACTGGGTATTTGGATGCACATCGAGATTAAATCCTGCAAAGCTCAACTCAAGATGTAGAGCAGAACTCAAGGCCTGCCTGTGACCAGGCTAAAATCTCATTAGAGATGGAATCTGGAGACTAATCCTGTAGGTTGCTAAATGAAAACAGTTGTCCGCACGAACATCCCATAGATTTGACGTGAAAATTAAAGCGCTAACACAAAAGGAATGAGACACCAGCCATTGGAATGGGGATATTCGGGAGTATTTGGAAAACTAGAACCTCTAGATATCCTGAGTCCTTTGACACACCCCCGACTACGTTCCTCTTACCCGAGAAAGATGCTCCTCTCTTGAAGGAGAGAATTAAGAGTTCCCTTCAAGGCTCACTGTGTAGCGTTGCTTGCCCCATAACAGAAGTTTGGCTTGTGTGGCTCAGACTAAAGGGAGAAGTACAGAGAAACCCAGAGAAACTGCTGGAAGTCACTCATCCACATTGCCAGAAGTCTGGAGAATGTTTATGGAATGGATTTTGAGGGTTCTTGGCCAAAGAGGGAAGAACTGGATTCTGGCTTGTACCAAGGGTATTGCTAAGGCAATTCAGTGTTCTGTGTACTGGTTTTGGGGACTTCTGTCTGTGTCCTAAAAACCTGCTGATGCAAAGTTGATGGTGTTGAAATAATGCAGAAAGGCGAGGCACCCTTGGCACAAGAGAGGGACCGGTTCTGAGTGGGAGACAAGAATGCTGAAATGAATCCATTTGTGTGTTCCACCCCACCTACCCCTCAGGACAGATCTTGGGATGGAAGCAGGCGACTCCTCCACCCTCAGCCTTGCCACAAGGAGTAAACTGGCATGGACTGTTAATGGGAGGGACAGTGGTGGAAGGGGGATCCCCTATCTCTGAGAGATGAGAGGAATGCTGGGAGCTGGGGGTCTTCACTCCGGAAGTGTACTGGGTAGGGTAGAAGTGGAACCTGGATCTCAGGGAGTCGTCTCACCTTCCAAGTTCTCAGGCCATGGGTGATTGATAGGGATCCCCCAAATTAAGTCGGTAATCAATACCCTCCTGTCCCCCTGTATTTGTAGACTCAGGAAGTTTGCAAGAGGCCCAACTAGAGCCAGCATGCTAGAGAACTATGTTATGAAATTCCCAGACCCAGCTCAGCTCACAGATCTGGCACCCTTTGAATGGGAAGGCCAGGCACCCTTGAAGAGGGCGCCTGCTATAATACCACACATGCATTGTGCAATCTTGGCTTACCGAAGCCTCCGCCTCCTGGGTTCAAGTGATTCACCTGCCTTGAACCCGGTAGTGTGCAGTGGGGATTACAGGTGCACACCATCGTGACTGGCTAATTTTTGTATTTTTAGTAGAGATGGGGTTTCACTATGTCGGCCAGGCTGGTCTTAACTCCTGACCTGTGATCTGCCTGCCTCGGTCTCCCAGATGCTGAGGTTACAGGCATGAGCCACTGTGCCTGGCCTTTCTGTGACTTACTAACCTTTAAAAATCTGACCCTTGAGCCAGGTGCGGTGCTCTTGCCTGTAGTCCCAGCTACTCGAGAAGCTGTGGTGGGAAAATTGTTTGAGCCCAAGAGTCCGAGGCTACAATGAGCTATGATCATACCACTGCACTCCAACCAGGGTGACAGAGCGAGACCCAATCTCTTAAAAAAGAAAAGCCAGAATATTTAAATCTTTGCTCCTTAGAATTAAACTTGGTGAAAAACACGCTGGGAAAAAGCAGGCTGGAGCCAAGTCCACCTGCAGCCACATCGTGGAGACGCTTCCACAGGCCTGGCTGCCGAGCTCCCTGGCCGCTCCCCCGCGCTTATCCTTCAGACCTGGATCTTCATTTCTGCCTTCACTTGCTCTCTTTTCAATAAATCCATTTTTCTTGCTTAAACGCACTAAACTCATTTCTTTCACTGCAACCAGAGAAGCTGGATGGTTCCTACTTTCTCCCTCTTTCTGCTCCCAGCAACATAAAAGCAGGTGTGCAGTGTGTGGTCCCACTGGCCCTGGCTTCCACTAGGAGGGACGTTGAACTCACACGAAATACCCTTTGTACCCTTTGTAGGATTAGCAACCCCAGTACTCCTTAAGCTGAGCTCCAGAATCCACACAAAGAATAAGCAAAGGCATCATTTTGTGGGCGGCTAGAAATCCTATGGAGTGAGTGAAAGCAGACATTCCTGCATGGGCTCCCTCCTTGGCCCTCCCAGCCACACACGCACTCTAACCAGGGTGCCTTTGTGTGGCAGATGAGAACAAGAGCCCCTTCCAAGACACGTGGTGCCTGCGTGCAGAAGGTCTGAGATCTTGGTCTGGGCCGGGAGGACTGTGCCAGGTGCCAGGCGTCGGGCTGTGGCTTGCTTGTCTCGGTCCTCAGAAATGCAGTGAGAATGGAGGAAGTGGCTGAGGACGGATCTTCCAGCTCCTTCTTTGGATTTTCTCCTTAGCATCTGGTACCTCCCAGGCCTGAGGTTAGAAGGATTTGTGATATTTTTCCCGTTCTGTGGGTCGATTTTTCACTTTCTTAATAGTGTACTTCGAAGCACAAGAGCTTTTCATTTTGATGAATTATTTTTTCTTTGCTTATTCTCTAGGTGTCATATCAAAGAAATCATTGCCTAATTCAAGATTAAGAAAACTGACACCTATGTTTTCTTCTAAAAGTGTCAGAGCTTTAGCTCTTACATTGAGGTCTTTGATTATTTTTTAGTTAATTTTTCTATATGGTGTGAGGTAGAGGCCCAAATGTATTCTGCATGTGGCTATCCAGTGGTTCCAGAAACATTTTTTTAAATAAAGATTACTCTTTCCCCTGTTGAATGGTCTGTATATGTCTGGGCTCTCAATTCTATTCTATTAATCTATATGTCTATCCTTATGCCATACATTGATTTTTGGATGTTAAACCAACCTTGAATTCCTGGGATAAACCTTACTTGGTTATCATGTTTGCTTTTATACATTGTTGAATTCAATTGCTAAAATTTTTAAAAGAATTTTTGCATCTATGCTCATGATAATATTGGTGTGTAATTTTCTTATTTTTTATTTTTTGAGACAGGGTTTTGTTCTGTCATCCAAGCTGAAGTGCAATGGTGTGATGACAGCTCACTGCAGCCTCCACCTCCCAGGCTCAAGTGATCCTTCCACCTCAGCCTCCCCAGCAGCTGAAACTACAGGCATGTGCCCAGCTGATTTTTTAAAATGTTAGTACAGTTGAGGTCTTGCAATGGTGCTCAGGTTGGTCTCAAACTCCTGGACTCAAGTGATCTTCTTGCCTTGGCCCCCCAAAGTGGTGGGATTATAGGCATGAGCCACGGTGTTCAGCCTGTAATTTTATTTTCATACAGTGTCTCTGATTTTGGTGTCAGGGTAATACCAGTCTCATGGAATGAATTGAGAAGTATTCCCACCTCTTCAGTTTTCTGGAAAATTTTGTGGAAAATTGTTATTATTTCTTTCTTAAGTGTTTGATGCAACTCCCCAGTGAAGCCATCTAGGCCTTGAATTTTCTTTGTGGAACATTTTAACCCACATATTCAATTTTAACAATAAATAAAAATATAGAGCTATTCTGATTACATATTCTTCTTGCTGCAACTTTGGTAGTTTGTGCATTTCATGTTTTTGTGATGGGGTACAGTGAGTTTCTTGGAACTATGGATTTTAAATATTCATCAAATCCAGAAACTTTTCAGCCATTATTTCATCAAAGTTTTTTCTGTTCCCTCCGTTTTCTCCTCTTCTACCAGGACTCCAGTTACACATATTTAGGGTACTTGTCCCACAGATCACTGATATTCTTTTCATTTTTAAGTTCCTTTTTCTTTCTGTTGCTCATTTTGGATCGTTTCTCCTGCTACGTTTTCAAGTTTACTGATGTTTTCTTCTGTATTGTCTAATCTGCTGTTAATCTCACCCAGTGCTGTTGTTTAGTTCCAGATATTGCTTTCATCTCTAGTGTTGTTTTGAACTTTTTGATATCTTCTGTTTCTACCTAACCTTTGGAATATATGAAGTACAGTACAATAATTGTCTTTTAAAAAATTATTTTCAACTTTTATTTTGGGTTGAGGAGTACATTTGCAGGTTTATTACCTAGGTAAACTCGCATCATAGGGGCTTATTGTACAGATTATTTCATCAACCAAGTACTAAGTCTAGTACCAGTTATTTTTTTCTGATCCTCTCCCTCCTCCCACCTTCAAGTAGCCCCCGAGTGTCTCTTATTCCCGTTTGTGTCCATATGTTCTTTCTTTCTTTTTTTTTTTTTTTGAGACGGGCTCTCATTCTGTCACCCAGGCTGGAGTGCAGTGGCATGATTTCAGCTCACTGCAGTCTCTGCCTCCCGGGTTCAAGCGATTCTCATGCCTCAGCTTCCTGAATAGCTGGAATGACAGGTGCCTGCCACCATACCCGGCTAATTTTTGTATTTTTAGTAGAGATGGGGTTTCACCATGTTGGCCAGGCTGGTCTTGAACTCCTGACCTCGAGTGATCCGCCCACCTCAGCCTCCCAAAATGCTGGGATTACAGGTGTGAGCCACCGTGCTCAGCCCCATGTGTTCTTATCCACAGTAACTGTCTTCACGCCTCTGCTGCACTATTCCCCATCCTTACCCTAGCCCACCTGGAGTCATCTCCTCCCGTGCGTGCACTCACAGCAGCTGATGTGGAGCGGGAACCTGAGTAGCTCTCCAGGGCTCTCTCTTCTCTGGTCATCTGTCCTGCTCACTGTGGTCCCTTAGCTCTCCCTAGACACTCAGCTGTTTCCTCAAACCCGGAAGTCCACTGGGCTCTGTCTGGGATCCCCGTTCCTGCTCTGTGGTCTGGAAATTCTCTTAAAGCAGGAAACGGGCCAGTCATCGGCTCGCCTCATTTCTCCCGTCTCTTGGGGATTCCCGTCCTTCACTGCCTGGTGTCCAGTGTCTTGAAAACAATTGCTTCATATATTTTGTGTTTGTTTTAGGTTGTTTCAGAGAAGAGGCAGGAAGGCAAACGGGTCCTTTTTACTCCTCTTGGCCGAGGCAGAAGTCAAAGCGAGTGAACTTTGAAAGCTGTTTCAAAACTACATTCCCTCTGTCTCATGAGCCTCTGACATTTCTCTGAAGTTGCCAGGAAGAGGCTGTAGGGGAGATAAAATGAAAATTGGGGGGGATGGGATATTTACCAGCTGGACTTTTTTCTCCAGAACAGCCCTGTCCTTAAAACATAGCCCTGGTCAGAGACCCAGGAAGGGCCCGGACATTCCAGTCCCAGGCGTTGGGGGACCACAGAGAACCTCTGCGAGTGTGCAGCTCCAGACCTCCGTCTGTGCCCAGGGCCAGGCTCCAAGCAGCAACTCTCTCACTCAGCTGGGCCTGACTCCGGACTCCAGGGCTAGAGGCGTGACCAGCAGGGACCGGGACAAAGACGTCCTAGCATGAGAAGGCAATCTGGTTTCTCAACGCTGCCTCCTTTTAAATGTGGAACCTGACTGGAATAGACACCGACCCCTTGGAGCCAGATGGAGAGAATGCTGCTCGGAGTGTGAGGGAGTGTGAGGTGCGGGGGAGATCTGCGCCCTTGAGCACATGGCCTGGCTGGGGGACACCAGGGCTCTCTGGACATCTAGCGCTGGCCCCATGCTTCTCCGGACTCTGGATGATCTGGACACAGGTACACACAGGGCTGTAAGGGTATACAGCCACATGTTATTCTCCAAGCATTCATACTTTTAATTCTCTGATCATTGTTCTCCAAACATTAATCACAGTAGTAATAATATAGGGGCTTCATAGAGCTTTCTTTCTTTAAATGGCACAAAATAAGTTCTATGTGTGTGTGTGTGGTAATACACACATAGCATAAAATTTACCATCATAACAATTTTATTTTTTGAGACAGAGTTTCGCTCTTGTTGTCTAGGCAAAGGTGCAATCTCGGCTCACCGCAACCTCAACCTCCCGGGTTCCAGTGATTCTCTTGCCTCAGCCTCCCAAGTAGCTGGGATGACAGGTATGTGCCACCACGCCTGGCTGATTTTGTACTTTTAGTAAAGACGGGGTTTCTCCATGTTTGTCAGGCTGTTCTCGAATTCCCGACCTCAGGTGATCCACCCGCCTTGGCCTCCCAAAGTGCTGGGATTACAGGTGTGAGCCACCGTGCCCGGCCCATAACCATTTTAAATAGTGCAATCCAGTGGCATAAAGCACATTGACAATGTTATGTAACCATCGTTGCTGTCTGGTTCTAGAACATTTCATCACCCCAAACCAAAACCCAGTACCCAGTAAGCAGCCACTGCCCATCCCCGTCCTCCAAGCTCCAGGCAGCCAATGATCTGCTCCCTCTGTAGGGACTGGCCCGTCCTGGAAATTTCACATCAGTGGAGTCACACATTGGTCCTTTTGTGTCTGGCTTCTCTCACTTAGCATGTTTTCTAGGTTCACCCATGTGCAGCATGCATCAGTGCTTCCTTTTGGAGCTGAGCACTCTTCCACTGTGTGAACACAGCATGTTGTGTTGATCTGTTCATCCGGATACTTCGGTTGCCTCCACCTTTTGGCTATTGTGGATAGAGCTGCTATAAACGGTAAGTCCAAATTTCTGTTTGAATACCTGTTTTCCATGCTCCGGGGTATGTACCTAGGAGTAGAATTACTAGATCATATGGTAATTCTATGTTTAACCTTATTGAGGAAGCTCCACACTCTTTTCCAAAGTGGCGGCACCATGTGACATTCCCACCAACACTGCATGAGTGTTCCAGTTTCTCCACATCCTCACCAGCACTTGTGATTTTCCATTTTAAAAGTGATGGCCCAGACTAGTGGATATGAAGTGATAGCTCACTGTATGTATGGGTTTTGAAAAACAGCTTTATCAAGCTATAGTTCACATACTGTACAGGTGATCCATGTAAAGTACATGATTCAATGGTTTTTAGTATATCCACAGAGACATGCAACCAAAACCGCACTTCATTTTAGAACATTTTCATCACCCAAAAGGGACCATGTAGACTATCCCCATCACGCCTCCGCTCCCCAGACCTCTTCCCCAAGCCCCGGGCAACCACTAACCAACAATCTCTGTAGACTCCCTTGTTCTGGATCGCTTATATGAATGGAATCATGTAATATGTGGCCTTTGGTGACTGACTTCTTTCACTTCATCTGTTTTCAAGGTCCCTGCATGTTGTACCACTTGTCAGCAACTTATTCTTTGTTATGGCTGAACAATATTCCATTGTATGCGTACGCCACATTTAGTTCACCCACGCGTGGGCTGATGAACCGTGGGGCTGCTTCCACCCCTTGTCTATGAGGAATAATGCCCATTTCTCCTGGGTATATATGGAATTGCTGGCTCACATGATAACTCTGTGTTTAATCGTTTGAGGGACTGCCAGACAGTCATACATGGCAGTTGCACCATCTTATATTCTCACCAGCAGTGTGTGAGGGTTGATTTTCCACATCCTCACCCACACTTACTTTTCCCATCCTATGATTACCCATCCTAGTGGGTGTTAAGTGGCATCGCACTGTGCTTTTTGATTTGCATTTCCTTTATGACTAATGACAGTAAGCGTCTTTTTTCTTCTTTTTTCTTTTTGAGACAGAATTTCACTCTTGTTGCCCAGGATTATGGGCGCCCACCATCATGCCCGGCTAATTTTGTATTTTTAGTAGAGACGGGGTTTCACCATGTTGGCCAGGCTGGTCTTGAACTCTCAACCTCAGGTGATCCATCTGCTTCAGCCTTCCAAAGTGCTGGGATTACAGGTGTGAGCCACTGCCCCTGGCCAGGGCCTCTTTTGTATAGTTTTAAAACTTATAGTGTTTATTTTAAGATAGTAGAAATACAGATAAAAAGAATAATCTAATGAAACCACATGTACCCACTATCAAGATTTCACATAATCATTGCTCTTCAGACTTTCAGTGACGGAGGTTTTAGGTGCAGGCAGGTATTTCTGAGACTGGGTTTTGCAGGTTCTCTGCGAGGTTCATCTTTGCCTCCATAGTATTTCAGTCGATACTCCTGCTCCCAGAAGGGGAGGCTCTGTGCTCTCCTTATTCTTCGGGGCTCTTACTCTGCTGCCTGCTGTCTCCAGTATCACCAACTTCTCTCTACATGGTCTTTCTTAGCAATATTTAAAGCTGATGTCTGTCTTTTAAAATGTCAGTTCTTCCCTGCTGTGCCCCTCTCTGGCTATGGCCTGCCTTCCTCCAACCAGCATCTATGTCATTAGTAGCACAGATGGTCCTTGAGTGACTAATGATGTCATGTTCTGATAAACCCGTGCAAGTTGAGAATATCCTAAGTTTAAAATACATTCAATATGCCTCGCTTATGGAATATCATCGCTTAGCCCAGCCTTCCCTTAAATGTGCTCAGAACACTTGCCTTAGCCTTCCATTTGGGCAGAATCATCTTACACAAAGCCTATTTTATAGTAAAGTGTTGACTATCTCATGTAATTTATTGAATACTGCACTGAAAGTGAGAAATAGTGATTGTATTGGCACTCGAAGTACAATTTGTACTGAATGCCATCACTTCCATACCATCATAAAGTGGAACAGTGCTAAGTTGGGACTATCTGTACAATTTTCCTCAAATATATCTTCGATCATGCATGCTCAACCCTGGGGTGAAAAACCTTCAGGGCTTCCTGCTTTCTCCCGGCTCCCCTGGGCCTAGGGTAGAAGCTTTTCTCCTGGGAACACAGTGCTTGTGAGAGTCTGCAGGTGGCTGCAGGACTGGGAAGGCGTCCATCCTGTTGAAAAGTACCAGCACTTAGCACAGTACCTGACACACAGTAAGTACCCAAACTATGAAGATGGCGATCACCACAGGCACCCTCACCACCAGCAGTGCAGGTTGTGCCAGAAGGGAAAGAACAATTCTGACAAAGCTCTGGCCATGACGTTCCCTGTGGGCACCCCTAAAGAAGCCTCCTTCTGTCACTGCCCCCGCCCCACACCAACTTGAGAATATCCAGCTTTCCTGATGCTTCTCACAGAGGCCCCAGAGGGTCACTCTTTCCCGCAGGGTAAATTGTGGCAGCTCGTGTGGCACAAGGAATGAGCACTCCCTGGCACAAAATGCACCCTCTCTACCCTTCACTTGTTATTCACTGCCCCTTTCTTGCTTTTATTTCTTTTTTTGAGATGGAGTCTTGCTCCGTCGCCAGGCTGGAGTGCAGTAGCACAATCTCATCTCACTGCAGCCTCTGCCTCCCAGGTTCAAGCAATTCTCCTGCCTCAGCCTCCCAAGTAGCTGGGACTCCAGGTACCCACCACCACGCCCAGCTAATTTTTGTATTTTTAGTAGAGATGGGGTTTCAGCATATTGGCAAGGCTGGTCTTGAACTCCTGACCTTGTGATCTACCCTCCTCGGCCTCCCAAAGTGCTAGGATTACAGGCGTGAGCCACCCCACCCGGCCCCTTTCTTGCTTCTTAAAGCTTAACCATTCCCTCCTGCACCCCAGCAGGCCCCCTTCCCACGTTCCTTCCATTTATAAAGTGATTAGGTCCAGGGGCGCCTGGACACCATCGAACTCCAGGCCCTCTTGGAGGCTCCGAAAGAGTTAAACGTGTGACAGGCGAAGGGAGCCCAGGTTCTGCTGGAGACCCAGCCTCTACAGCTTCGCTAACTCAAGGTAGAGGGCGGGGAGACCCCAGTTTCAGGGAAATTAGGTGCTGTTTTCCAATCTCCCCAGCTTCTTGTACTCCTGTTAGATTTGGGAGCAATTTTCCAGAGAGTCTGTAACCTACAACCTGCAAGAGAAAGGGAAGGCAGGCTGGCTGAGGACATCTGCACCACGGCCCCACAGTCCAGACTCAACCCCCAAGGGATGGCTGGCTCACCCCCACCAGGGGGCCACTTTGTGCCAAACCAGAGAAGGAAGGGTGGGGAGGTGGGGGGGTGTGTGGAGGGCCCAAGAACCAAAGAATCTATCAACTTGGAAAGAGGAAGTAGGTAAAGTCAGCAGTGTATGGACTGCAGGCTCCCAAGCTGATGGCACTGGCACTTTTAAACCCTCTGCCTGCTGGGAGCTGAGCATGGGGGCTGATGGCTTGTGTTGGTAGCAGAAGAGAGGAACCAGAGGACATGGGGGCCATCTTGCTCAGGAATCCTGCGTGACCCCCTTAAAAGTTAAACTTTTCTTCTAGTAGCTCTTTCCTCTGAACCACGACCAGGCAAGCTTGCCCGACCTATGACCTACGACCTAGGACCTGTCCCCAGCTCCCAGACTGCTTTCAACCCTCCTCCCCTTAGTTTCCAAAAGAGTGGATGCCTGGTTCTCCTTGGTCCCTGTGCCCAGAAAGTTTGAGTTTCCTCTGGCACTTCTCCAGATAAACCCTCCCAGCCTCCTTGGTCCTCACCAGACCCCACCACACCCCGCCTGTCCTCACCTGGAGGCCACACGGCAGTCTTCACTTCAGGATGTAAGATGGCCCCCTGAGGTTCACCAGCTCCGGAGAGGAACTCGTCTTCAGCCTGTAGGGGACAAAACCGGCCACCAGCCTCTCAGCACAAGGGAGGCTCCCGGCCTCTCCAAATTCTGAAGCCTCCACCTCCTGAAAACTTCTCTCCTTTCGGCCTCCCTCTCTCCGGCTGGATGACAGGCACCAACCACCCCAAATCCCGTCCTAACGCCCCTCCACTGATCCCCTCCCGATCGCCTGCTAAGGAAGGGCCACGCTCCTTAAGCTGAGGCGCCAGCTGCTTTACAAGTTTTGAGGGAAAAGAATGGATTTCTCTGGTTAGGATGGCCCAAGGCCCTGGGAGATCCCACAACGGGGGTGGGGGTGCTTCTTCTGGAGTCTGCATGGAGCAGAGGTGGCCGGGCAGGTCGTCCCGCTGCGGGCTGCCTAGCCAAAGGCCCCTTCCTTGCCCTACTCCCTAGGCTCCGGAGAAAGCCCTGGAGAGTTCTGGAAATCTTGCTGCCTTTAGGACCTGAGGGATCCGAGTTGGGGGTCACCTTCCCCGCCCCCAGCGAAGTCGGCGCCGGAACTGCCCTAATGGAAACCAGCCGCCGGGCGCTCCGGGAGGGCTCGGGCAGACCCCGGGGTCCACCAGAGGCGCGCGCTAGGCCGGGGGAGCCCGCGGCGGCTGGAGGGTGAACCTGATATCCCGGCGCGGCTCCACCGGCCCCACCGCGGCTCGCACCCCACCCCCCACCCCCCACCCCGGCCGGACCAAAGTAGAACCCGGGGCGTGCGCGTGATTCCCAGGGAGAGCGGACTCGGGGCTTTCCCTATCGCACCCTCCATCGGGGGGCCGCACCCAAGTACCCGAGAGCCCCTCGGGCAGGGTCCTTAGGGCTCGGAGCATGGGAGGACCTGGCTTGCCCGGTGGAGGCAAGCAGCCGAGGGGTCGGTGGAGCTGCGCCCCAAAAGAGTCCCCGGCGCGCGATTCTCCCCACCCGTACCCTTTGTCCACCTCCTCCTCCCCTCCCTAGTCCCGGCCCTGGGCTCGGGGGACCCGGGCGGCGGCGGAGGTGGCAGGCAGAGCAGAGCCCAGAGGCGCAGCTCGGGGAGCCGGGAGGGTCGCACGTGGAGCCGCCCCGGGACCCGCGTAGCGACGGCGGGGGGAGGCTGCGAACTCGCGGGGTGGGGGCTGGGGCGCAGCCCGAGAAGTGGGAGGGGATCGGGTGAGGGGTGGTCTCTGAGGAGGAGCCAGGCTGGACCGTATTGTTCCGCACTCTGCCGGGTAGGGCGCGGGGCGCAAGGCTTCCCTTGTCCCTCTCCACACCCCCGGTCTCTGGGCGCGGGAGGAGGCGGAGGGTGGCTCCTTGTGCGCCCCGAGACGCAGCTGCCCGGCTTGCCCGGTGGGTGTGCGTCCTCCGAGCGGTGCCGGGAAGGGGGTGCTCTGCGTCCGTGCGCCCAGGACGGCTCCACCCAGGGCGGGGGTCCCCAGTGGGCCGCCCGCCGCAGCGCAGTCCCCTGCCGGGTTCGCAGTCCCAGAGGTTGGGGCCGGCGAGGAGCTAGGGTCCTTCACCTTCCCCTCGCCACGAGCCTCCGCAGGAGTCGGGCGTCCCCGCTCCCCGCCATGGCCGCGGGCCGCCGCCGTACGGAGCCGCGGCGCGGACCCCAGAGCACCCCTCCCTAGCGAGGCGCAGCTCCTTTTCACCGCCGGGCCGGCCAGCCGGATGGGGGGCGGCGGGTCGGCCCTGAGGGTCTGCGCCGACCACCGCGGGGGCATCAACTGGCTGAGCCTGAGCCCCGACGGCCAGCGCCTGCTGACGGGCAGCGAGGACGGCACGGCCCGGCTCTGGAGCACCGCGGACGGCCAGTGCTGCGCGCTCCTGCAAGGTACACCCTCCCACCCCCTCCCTGCCCTTTTCGCCACCGCTCACTGGCCCCAGACCGCCAACCCCACCTCCTGCGCCCTCAGACCCTTTTCTAGAAGTCCATCCCACGCCGATCCCGGCATACTCGCGGGAGAGCGCTTGTCTGGGCCGGGCATCTGGCCACTGAGCGCACGACAGGGCAGGGTGAGGTCTGGGGGTGGGGTGCGTGTGCGGGTGCAGAGCAGGGTGCGGCCGGGGTCGGGTGGGCGGGCCGAGGGGCGTCCGCTGCGAAGGCTAAGATCATCTGTCAGCCGGCGTAGGAAATCTCGCTTGTCAACAAAGTTAACCAAAAGTTGCCCCTCTGTCCCTTCTGAGCAAACCGTCCGTCTCCAGGTGCCAGGCGGCCTCTTTGTGGCCAGTTGTGATCTGTCGGCATTTCCTGTTGACGACTATCACAGTAACAACAGGGGCTTGTTAAGGGCCAGCAGTGCGAGAAGTGTCCTACCCCACAGACAGGCATGGAAACTGAGGCTGGAAGTTAAGAAACTCTCCCAGGTCGCACAGCCAGTGAGGGGTAGATTGCAGCCTGAGCCCTCTCACAGCTGTAAACCCTGCCTGCCTGTCTGCTGGTTTCTGTTAGTGTCCTGTACCCGCTCAGGAGGTCAGTGTGCCTCGGCTGCACCTTTGTCCCATGCACTGTGAGGTCCCTTTCAGCTCTGGCCCTCTTACTGCCTGGGTAGCCCATGCAGTCCCCTGGATGAGCCTCGAGGCTTTCTGTACTGGGGACAGTTCTTTATCACAGCCGGCTTTTCCACCATTGTCGGTGAACCCTCAGTGGCCTCGCCCAGGCCTTCCAATTTAGGTAGGATATTGGCCCCAATATTGGCTAATCCTGAACTGCTGGTTTTAATAAGAGCAGTTGACCAGGTGCAGTGGCTCACACCTGTAATCCCAGCACTTTGGGAGGCTGAAGCGGGTGGATCGCCTGAGGTCAGGAGTTCGAGACCATCCTGGCCAACATGATGAAACCCTGTGTCTAATAAAAATACAAAAAATTAGCCGAGCATGGTGCCAGGGGCCTGTAATCCCAGCTACTTGGGAGGCTGAGGCAGGAGAATCACTTGAACCCGGGAGGGGGAGGTTGCAGTGAGCTGAGATAGTGCCACTGCACTCCAACCTGGGCAACAGAGCAAGACTTCGTCTGAAAAAAAAAAAAAGGGAAAGAACAGTTAAAGTAGATATTTCAAACCCAAGAGGGATGACTTTTGGGTTACTGGTTACTTGGGAGTTGGTGTGGATAATGGAGAGGTGGCCACAAACTAACACACATCCTCCCCAAACAGCCACACACACTAATAGGCCCTCAACCGTGAGTGGAAAATGTGAAGTCTTTAGAAATGCTGAGTCCAGCTGGTATTGCTCCCAAGCATAAGACCATATTGGGGGCAGAGGGGTGGGTGGTGTTTCAGAAGTGCACATCCCAGGCCTGGGCCCCAGCGAGGCAGTCCTCCGCGAATAGGACTCTGGAATTGGCATTTCTGTTGTTTTGTTTGTTTTTTGAGATGGAGTTTCGCTCTTGTTGCCCAGGCTGGAGTGCAGTGGTGTGATCTCAGCTCACTGCAACCTCCGCCTCCCGGGTTCAAGTGATTCTCCTGCCTCAGCCTCCCGAATAGCTGGGACTACAGGCATGTGCCACCACGCCCGGCTAATTTTTTTGTATTTTTATTAGACATGGGGTTTCATTCATGTTGGCCAGGCTGGTCTCAAACTCCTTACCTCAGGTGATCCACTCGCCACAGGCCTCCCAAAGTGCTGTGGTTACAAGTGTGAGCCACTGTGCCCAGCCTAGAATTACCGTTTCTAACAAGCTTTTGGGTGGGTCTGCTGCACAGCTGGCCTTGGGCTCCCCTGGGCTGGGGACCTGTTGTACGAGCTCTGCGTTAGGTGGGTTTTCTTCCCAGTGAGGCCCAGGCTTTGCCAGGCTGCCTGTGGCCTGGTGGGCACCTGACTTTGCACCCATGGCAGCTCTGGAAACTCACCAAGCCTCCAGGGCCCACCCTCCTGCCCAGTTCTCTGCCTGGCACCTGCGCCTCCTTCCTTCACGCCCTTTGGTGGCCCTCAGTGCTGCTTGTCCCCTTGAGGCACTGACACTTCCCAGGGAGGGTGCCTGACCTTCTGCCCTAATCGAGGCCAGGGCTGTCCTCACTCAAGCAGGAAACTGTGGAATGAAAGAAGTGCAGCCCGTTTTTGCTAGGATTGTTTTTGCTGTTATATGGGTTTGGCATTTTTCAAGAATTTTCAAGGACAGGACAGAGGTCATCTTTCTTTATCCTGAGATTCTACTGATACACTTAACTTGCAAAAGAGTCATCCTGAGTGTGGGACAATCCTTTTGTGTGGCTCCCCCAAGGAAAGCAAGGTCATGCCAGTTCCTTCCTCCTGTAGGATTTTTTTTTTATATCAGTGAAACATTATTCAAATGTCTTAACATTTGTTTAGTGCCCTATATTTTATAAATACACACTGATATACTTCTTTATTGTGTAATGAATCCTCATGACTCTGAGATGGGTGGATTGACACCAGTTCACAGAGGAGAGGAGAGGTGCAGACAGGTTAGCAGCATACAGAGCATTCATGCTGTTTTCTGGATTCCACCAACTATGGGGTGGATGCTGTTGCCAACATCCCCTGAGGCGCAGAGCAGGCGCAGGACTTGTCCAGGGTGCCACAGCTGGTCCGTGGCAGAGAAGGCTTCTGAAGACTGCACGTGGCGCTTCTCCTACCCCAGACGCCGCTGCAGGGCAAGTTGTGTCCAGAGCACACAGCTGGCCTATGGTGGCCCCATCCCTGAAGCATCCTGACTTTAAATCTTCATCTCTTTCCACTCCGGTTCCATCCTGACCCTTGCGCAGCTCCGGGCCCACAGGAGCCTGTGACTGGCCAGTCCTGGACTTCTCAGGCAGAGTGGCTGCGGTTGGCAGCTCCTACGGAGGCTCTTCCTCTGCAGATCTCTGGCTCTGTTCCTGGCAGCAGGGGCAATCAGGGACCAGAGGCTTTCCTGGGTGTCTCGCAGAGCGTAGGAAAGCTTGGGCCAGGAGTAAGAGGGAGAGGAAGAGAGAGGGCAGTTCCCTGCGGCGTGCGGGGTTGGTAGGCCAGGTGCTGCTCCTGGAGGCCCCGGGGAGAGTGGGGTGCAGAACCGTGTGCGGGAGCCCGTCCCTGTGGGTGCACTCACGTGTTATACAGGGAGTCGGCTTTCAAATGCAGTTGGTGACCTCACAGCGACAAAGGCTTCATTGCAATTGCTCTGCAAAGAGAAAAATTACTTACCACGTGCTTATCCCCGACCCTCTCTTTTTCAGGTGTATTCATTGTGTGTATCCTTATTTGGGGCCCTTTATTGGTTCAATGAGATGAGTGACATTTTCCAAAATGGTGGTGTCTATCCTATCCTATTCCCGTTGAGTAAGGGACTCAGCCCGAAGGTGGCAGCCCCCTGTGGCTGTCCCACATGCTTCCTTGTCTTCTAACATGAGCGGGTGGGGATTGTTTGACGTTCCTGGGTACAACTGCACATTCCCATTTGCTGGGAGCCTGTGGTACGAGAGGGTCCTAGGGGAGCCTGGTGGGAGAGCGGTGACCAAGAAGATGGGTTGAAGGAGGCCCGCTCCACACCGGTGACTAGAGCCATGGCAGCCTCCCACAGCTTGGGGGCAAGTGACTGCTCCCACAGGAGAAGTCCGGAAAGCCAAGCTGCAAAGGTCTTGGCTCAAAGTGGGGGTTTGCGGATATGCTGCAGGTCTCCCATGGCCACGTCAGTGTCATTTCAGCCACACTATTGGTGCTTCTGGGCCTCGATGTCACCTGCCTCAGGGTCCTGGCACCTTCGAAACTGGGTTCTAGCAGGAGAGTTTCATAAAGGGACACTGCAAAACGCAGGTGCAGCATAAGGGACGACAGTCACCGTGGCTTGCACCAGCAAGGCTGTCACCTGTTCTGGGCCTGAGTGGGAGGCGCAGTCACTGCATCCTAGAAACAGCTGAGAGGGCTTCCTTCCAGGTTGGATGGCCACAGCCAGCCAGGGTGGAAAAGAGAGGGACTGGGGGCAGAGGAAGGCTCAGCCCTGCACAGCAGGCTCAGTGGGGCTTCCCCCACTGGTGAAAATAGCCCTTGAGCTACAAGGGCTGGAGGAAGCCAGTCAGTGGTGACATCCCCGCCCCGTGTGGCCTCCAGGGCGGCTGTCCAGTCCATTGTCTAGAGCTGGGACACAGAAGGGAGGCACGGCTTCCATGCGAGTCTGGCACCAGGCCCACTGCAGCTGGCAGAGACCCGCCACCCGCAAGACCCGCCACCCGCAGGTCCGAAGCGCTGAGCTGCTTTTCCCGCATGGGGTGGTGGGGGAGGGAGCAGTTGGACTTGGAACTTCCAGCGAGTCCTCGGGGTGTGCAGGCGCTACCTTGGCAGAAACCCGTCAGCCTCAGCATGTTCTTTGAACATAATAACTGCATCTTATCTGCATTCTTCATCCCTCCAGAAATATTTATTTTTAGTTTGGCTTTTTTGCTTATTCCGCACAATCCCTGCAGCTCTTGGAGGTGTGATGAGCCCTCCCTCCCCCACGCCCTCCCTCTTCTGGGGTCCTGGGGTTGGTGTGGGGGCCTTGGCTCTGTGGGTGGCAGCCCTGATTCCTCCTCCCCCCGCTGGGGTGGCCTCACAGGCCCGGGTCAGTGGAGGCCTGTCTAGTGTCCTGGGGACGTGGGGATGAAGCTGGGACATGCTCTGTTGGCAGGGCTCTGACTGGTGACTCACTCGGGTGTGTGTTCAGATGGGGGCGAGTGCTTGGAAATCCACGGGAAGGGGCCTGCCCACAGCAGAGCGCTGACCACTGTGGGCCTCTACAGGCTCAGTGCCAGGCTCTGCCACAGGCCAGAGGGCAGAGGGCATCAGGTCAGCCCATCTGGCTGAGAAATGGAGGCTATTTTTTAACTTCCTTTCATCATTGCCTGTTTTCCTCAATCTTTGTATACATCTGCATTTGTATCCATTTGCCGTCATCTGTGTACCTATCCTGTTTTCCTTACACACGTCATCAAGTGGTCCCACATTTCAGGTCTTCAGTGTCCCTGGCTTCATGGCTTTAGTTCCACCAGGTAGAGGTGCCACAGCTCACCGCCACCATTGGCTTTTAAGTGCTTTTCCTGGCTTACCATGTGACTCCCTCCTGTGCTTCACACTCCTGTGGTTGAGATGGGGCATGAGCAGCTGGGCTTGGCATCGGCCCCACAGGATCCTTAGGCAGGTGCCGGGCACCTGAATGCCCACAGCACACCTTGACTGCCTTTCCATCTGGGGTGTCCCCAGCCTGGATCTCTCTGCTGAGCCCTCCCGGTGGCATTAGGGAGGGTGGGACGGCTCTGTTCTCAGGGAAAGTTTATTGACAATCTTAAAATATTTTATAAACTCTCTGGGGTTAGCAAAAATCTGGCCTATGTTTTGACAGACACGTTGCCCTCAATGTTTAAACTGACTTGTATTTTAAGGGAAACAGAATCTGCAGTTTCTTCAAATGTTTACTGAATCTGTACATTGTTTTCTTAGTGGCCTGGTATATACCCTCCAGGAAGACTGGAAACCTTTTTTTTAAAAAAAATTGTGTTTCTTGGAAGTTGAGTTCTTCCAAAAGTAACTGAACTTAAACTCGGGGTCGGGGGAAGGGGTAGATGTGAATTGACTTAAAACTACCCAAGAAATTCTAAATCCCTGTCTACCTAATACCAGCCGTCTAAACGAAATTTTACAATTCTATCAGAATTCTTAATGTAATAAATACGTCCCCCAAATGCGTGGCTGTTTGAATTCCTCCGTTTTCTCATCTGTAAAATGGCTCTTACTTCTAACAGTCTTTGGATTCGCCATCCTGGCCCCAGAGTTCCTCACATCCATTGAGCCTTCCCATCCAGCACGTTCTATACCTGTGGGTTCAGCCAACCCCAGATGAAAAACACCCAGGAAAAAAGCATTCCACAAGGCTCCAAAAAGCAAAATTTGGCTTTGCTGCTCGCCGAGTACTCTGGTGAATCCACGCCGGCGAAGTGATGTGATGGCGTTGCAGTGGGTGTTCTAAGTAACCCGGAGATGAATTAAAGTGTGCGGGAGAATTGCAAGGGTTATGGGCAAATACTACGCTAGAGGGACGTGAGCGTTGTGGAGTATGTATCTGCAGGGGATTCTGGAACTAATCCCCCATGGGATTGGGAGGGACAACTGTATATACACCGTCTTTACCTAAAGGGCAGGCCCTACTAGGATTGGAGACCCTCAGGGCCCCCAGGGCTGCTAAGCAATGCCTGAGGCATAAACATTGACCTGGCAGCCAGAGTGAAGGTCAAGCTAGTCAAGCTATCTAACTGCACCCGTGAGAGTCCCAACCAGCCCGAGGGGTGGCTCAGGTGCTGTTAGCCCACACACCCTGCATGGCCCTCCACTCTTGGCCCTCCATTCTGGCCACATCCTGGCCTCATCAGCCATCTCTACCAAGCACCCAGACTCTGGCCTGGAGGCGCCCCACAGAGTCAGTCCCTGCACACCTGCTCTCCCAGCTGCTGTTGCACTTACGGGCACCGAGTCGCTCTCTTCCCGGTCCCCAGTGCTCAGGCTTCTCTCCGGAGCCTTGGCCAGCCGCTGCCAGTGTGGGTGCCGAGCTCTGCTGACCACATGCCGCCCTTGGCTGTCTTCACTTCTGGGCCTGGAGCTCTCTTGGAGGGCACGGCTGTGTTTCATCATCACCGTGTCTGTGTTCGTGTCCTGGCACTGCTGTGACAAAGGAGCACACTTGGTGCCTGGAAACAGGTGAAGTTTATTCTTCACAGTGCTGGAGCCCAGAGGTCTGGAATAGTGTCCCTGGGCTGTAAGCAGGGTGTCAGCAGGGTCACACTCCCTCTGAAACCTGCAGGGAATGGTTGGTTCCTGGCCTCTTCCAGCCCCAGTGGCTGTGGCATTCCTTGGTTCGTGACCACATCCATCTCTGCCTCCACTTTCACAGCTTCCTCTTCTGAGTGTGTCACATCTCCCTGTCCTGTCTCTTGTAAGGATGCTTGTAGCTGTATTTAGGGCCCACCTGGATAATCCAGGATAATCTCCCCAGTCGGGGTCCTTAACCTCATCACAGCTGCAAAGACCCTTTTCCAAGTAAGGTCACATTGACAGGTTCCAGGGATTAGGACCTGCTGTCTGGGGGCCGTCTTTCCCGAGCTTCCTGAGAATCACTCAGACCGAAGTCATTCTTTAGGGGCCAGGCACCGTGGCTCACGCCTGTAATCCCAGCACTTTGGGAGGCCCAGGCGGGGTAATCACTTAAGGTCAGGAGTTTGAGACCAGCCTGGCCAACATGGCAAAACCCATCTCTACTAAAAATACAAAGAATTAGCTGGGCATGGTGGCGGGCACCGGTAATCCCAGCTACTCAGGAGGCTGAGGCCGGGGATTTCCTTGAACCTGGGAGGCGGAGGTTGCAGTGAGCCCAGAATGTGCCACTGCAGTCCAGCCTTGTGCCAGAGCAAGACTCCATCTCAAAAAAAAAAAAAAAAAAAAGCTAATTGACTCCAGGCTGGTCTCAAGCACTCCCTACATGCTGCTTTCTTCCCTTTTCAAACATTGTTCCCAGAAGAAAAGCAGGAGCTGGCATCCCCTGTATGCTCACATCTCCCGTGTCCCTCATCTGCAGGACATGAAAGCTACGTGACCTTCTGCCAGCTGGAGGATGAGGCTGCCTTCACATGCAGTGCGGACTCCACCATCAGGAGGTGGGACGTGCTGACTGGGCAGTGTCTGCAGGTGTACCGAGGCCACACGTCCATCGTGAACAGGTCAGCCTGGCTGGGGTCTTGGGCTGAGTCTCATCATAGGGCCCCGGTGGGGCCGAGGTGTCAGAGATATGGGCCCCTGCCTGGGAGGGTCCTCGGCTCTCTGGGGAAGTCAAAATATGGACAGCTGGGAGGTGGTTGGTAGCACGCAGGGATGTGGACCCAAGACAGGCAGCGAGCTCAGTGCCCGAGGCTGCGTGTGGGGTGGGGGACGCCATTCATCCACTGAAGCGAGCTGATGCTTCCCCCTTGGGAGTGCAGCTGCTCCCCGCTAGGTGCGGGGAAAGGCACCAGAGCCTACGGCTTGTACAGATGGGGACAAATTCCATAGGAAATGATTTAATTGAGAGCTGATGGTGGACCAAAGGTTCTCAGGAGGAGGAGCGTGGGGATTGTTCCGAAGATGGAGTTGAGGATATTTTTAAACCTCTCTTTTTTTGTGGCTATGGAAAATATCCCACCCACTCCTTCTCAAGAAGGCTGGAATTGTTCCTTTCTCATTGAATTTGGGTCTGAGCTGAGCAATGGAAATTCCTCTGCTGATCAGATCAGTTGGACACTGTTGGAGTCACTTGCAGTGGTTGCCTGGGACTCCTGAGGGAAGCCTTCTGGTGCCCCCCAGGTCTGGCAGTCGTACTGGAGAAGGGGCACTGCCTGGAGGTTGACCTAAGTAAGGACAGGGCCCGTGCAGGCTGGTACTGGGGGCGGGGGAGCTCCTGAAGGTGGGGCTGGGGGCGCAGAACAGAACAGACAGGATGAACCCTGCCAGAGGGACACTGCTGTGTGAGCTCTGACTGGAACCCCCAGTCAGTGGACCAGTGCATGGGGGACGGGAAGGGCACTGAGACTCATCATTCCAGCTCGCTGGAGTCCCAGGTGGCTGCAACCGAAAGTGATAGTGGATAGCCGACAGGGAGCTGGGTGACCCCTGAAGAGGAGGCTGAAGGGATGTGGGGACTTCTCAGAGTGAAGGGGCGGGTATGCAGGCACCAGGTAGGGTGCCCGGCCGGCCCAGCCTTCCTCGGCTGAAGCAGGTGGGGCCCTGAGACTGGCCTGGGCAGCCCACAGGTGGTAAAGAAGATGCTAGAGTGAGAACTCAGGGCTCCCGGCTCCACTGGCCTCTTCCCAGCACTCTGACTTCCCTGGGAAAGAAGTTTGCTGTGGAAGAAGAGAGTGGGGCTGGGGAGCGCCCGCCTGCGGTGGGCTCAGCAGGGAGAAGGCCGGCCGCAGCGACCAGTGGGCCCTCAGCTGCCAAACACGCAACTGTGAGCTGCTTCTCCAAAGCAAAACTGGACCATTACAGGTAGAGATCATGCTCAGTCAGGTCTGCTGTCTCAAGTGCACACACAACTTACACATACACACGTGCACACACACACAACATACTATACATCCATGCACACAACTTACACATACACACGTGCATACACATACAACAGACTATACATCCATGCACACAACTTATACATACACACATGCACACACACACAACAGACTATACATCCAGGCACACAACTTACACATACACACATGCACACACACACAACAGACTATACATCCAGGCACACAACTTACACATACACACATAACACACACACATATGCATACACATACACACAGCTTACATATACATGCACACACAACAGGCACAATGCATACATGACATACAACACATATATGTACACATGCACACAGCAGACATATGCACACAACTTACACATACCTGCACACACAGCATGCACACACAGGCACATCATACACATGCATATATGCATACACACAACACACATATATACACATGCACACAGCACACATATGCACACAACTTACACATACCTGCACACACAGCATACACACACATGCATACATGCACACACAACACATACATATACACATGCACACAGCTTACACATACATGCACACACATGCACAGCGTACACATACATACATGCACACACAACACACATACATGCATATACACATGGCACAGACACACAACTTACACAAGCCACATACACACACAAAGTACATGCATGTACACATTACACACATAACACATGCACACATGTGCACACAACATATACTAACTCACAGTATTCTGGATTGGTCATGGTTCTAAACCCATAGCTCGGTGTAGATATTTCCATGATTAAGTAACTGTCCTCATAAATCAGTGAGGTCCCTGAGGAACTCACTTCCTCTCATGTTTCCAGAGCCAGGTCAGGCCTGTGAGTTTTGGGGTCACCAATGGTTCAGTGGCCTGGCGTCCCTGCCTTCTCCACCAGGCCACACTGGGCAGGACTCAGTCACCCCCGACCCCATTCCCCAAGGCCTCCCGCTACCCACTTCCTCCTGCACTATGCCGCAGCATCAACACATCACTGCCTTCAGAAATACACGTTTTGTGAAACTCATCCTGTCTGCGTCTCAGGGAGGAAGCAGTCGGGAAGGGATAGTTGGTGTGTGAGTGCAGTCTGTGTTGTTGAGTGCTCGCGGGAAGTGAGGAATGAGTCTGGGATCCTGCAGGGGCGGGAGGCCGCAGGCTTTCCCCCAAGTGGGTCTCCTGTCCACGCCAGGCTGGCTGGCAAGCCCTTCTTGGGAGGGCGGGAGGAGCAGTCGGGCCCTCCATGGTCCTGGTTCGGGAGGGTCCCACCCTGGCAGGGAGGCATCTTGTTACAGCGCAGACATGCTCACATCCCTTGGTGGCGTCCTCTCCTGGGGCGAGGGCTTCTTACCAAGGGTGTGCACACAAACCCCGTGAGTTTCTGTGCAAAGCTCTGTACTAAAGACAAATGTGTGTTTTTCTGGGGAGAAGTTCTTGGCTTTCATCAAAATGAAAATAGAGTCGTGAATACTGCGCAGTGGCCTTGGACTCCCATGGCTGATCAGTTCCACTGAACAGACGTACTCTCTGGGCTGCCCCACCCCCAGTTCCCAGCCATGTAGCTGGACCCCTGTTGCGGCTGTGACCTCAGCCTGCAGGGGGATTGCCATGATAGTTGACAGCAGAGTCCCCGCTGGCTGCGGCGTGATCCCTGGCCGTGCCTTCCACAAGCACCCCTGGGTGCATTATGGGAGTTCCCAGTGCCCTCCGGCCTCTCAGGGCCCTCATCTGAAGGCCCCAGCCCAGCCACTTGAGTCGGCCCTGTTCCCAGGGTGACCCGCACGTCCCACCCCGCCCTGGACTTTCTCAGTCTTACGCTGAAAACCCTGCAACCCCAGAACCCTTTCAACTCTGGGCAAGCTGGGAGGGCCGCCCTCCCCCACCTCCTCCCCCTCCTCCCTCTCTTCCCGCTGCTCCTGGAGAGCTGCTGTGGGATGTTGGAGGGACCCCAGTGAGGGACCTAAGCTTGGTTTCTGCTGCGGGTATAGGCCCAGGGGCAGGCAGAGAGGGGTGAGTGTGAGGGGATTCCGGGTGGCTTCCTGGAGATGGGAGCGATTTCAGCTGGACCTTGGAAGGTGAGTGTGGCAAGCTGGGCAGACACAGGGAGAGGTTGTTTTAGCCGCAGTGTGGAGCATGGCCCATTGGGAGGCTGTGTGGATTCTGTAACCTGTGCATTTTGACCCCTGACCCCTTCCCTCTTGCCCCCAGGATCCTGGTTGCCAACAACCAGCTCTTCAGCAGCTCCTACGACCGGACAGCTCGGGTCTGGAGTGTGGACGAGGGACAGATGTCCCAGGAGTTCCGGGGCCACCGCAACTGCGTGCTGACTCTAGCCTACTCTGCCCCGTGGGACCTCCCTGGCGCTCCCTGCATGGAAGAGACTGCGGCCGGGGGGCTCCTGGTGACCGGCAGCACGGACGGTACGGCCAAGGTGTGGCAGGTGGCCAGTGGCTGCTGCCACCAGACACTGCGGGGCCACACAGGCGCGGTGCTGTGCCTGGTGCTGGACACGCCTGGACACACGGCCTTCACGGGCAGCACCGACGCCACCATTCGTGCCTGGGACATCCTGAGTGGGGAGCAGCTGCGGGTGTTCCGGGAGCACCAGGGCTCTGTCATATGTCTGGAGGTGAGACTGTCCTGGTCCCCACCCAGCTGCCAGGGGAGCCCAGGTCACCCCCTGCACGCCGCCCTGTTCCGGGTGATAACAAAGCACTGCAGGTGGTGGCCTGGCCTGTGCCATGGAGGCCTCGGGGTCCTGGGGCTGGGAGTCTAAGGTACAGGGTCGGCAGGGCTGGTTTCTGGTGAGGCCTCGACGCGGCTTGCAGACGCTGCCTTCTCCCTGTCCTCACGTGTGTGTATGTGTTCTAATCTCTTCTTAGAAGGACACCAGTCATACTGCATTAGGGACCCCCCATGAACTCATTTTAACCCAACTGCCTCTTTAAAGACCCTCTTTGAAAAAGGCCACCTTTATAGGGACGGGGACAGAGTAGGGCTGCAACATGCGACTATGGGGTGGGCAGGACGCAGCCCATCACACTCAGCTTCCGGACCTGCACGCCGGGCGGGGCTGAGGCAGACCCTGCCTGCAGGGCGCCTGGAGCGGTGTCGACTGTTTTCCTGGTTTGTCTCTGTGTGGTCAGGCTGAACACCTGCAGCCTCCCGGGTCCGTCCTCACGGCCTGGGGATGGGAAGTGGCCCCGTCATGCTATAAGCCGACATCCAGGGTAGACGAGGCACATGGGGCTGTCGTGGTGTGGCCCACTGCGACATGGGTTGCTGCCCTGTCCCCGTTGCTTCCCGTGGGCAAGCCACCTCGCCTTTGTGTGCCTCAGTTTCCTCACATGTGGACGGAGGATTGCACCCCTTCTTAATTCTTAAATCCAAAGAGTTCCAAAAAATGAGAAGTTTTTTTTTCTTAAGCTTGGCACGAAAACTCTTGGCAGCAGAGTGTGGCCTGAAGAGACGTGCGACTGTGTGCGTTTCGATCAGCCCAGCGCCTGGGGGTCCCCAAACCTCTACTGCAGATGCAGGAGTGCGTCTCGGAAAGCCAAAAAATCCCGAAACACATGGTCCCGAGGTTTTGGATTAGGGATTATGGTGTGAAGTTGTCCCGTCTGTGGGCTTGTGGTGAGGATTTGGTGAATCATGGAAGACCATGATCAGTGCTGGCAGGCAGCCTTTAACTGCCGCGACCATGACCGTCCCTGCTGCTGTCACTGTGAAGGAACTAACAGTGTGCCTGGCTGGAGGACTTGTTGAGTGTGATCTCTCACACGGGGGTCTAGGTGTTCCTGGCTGGGTGGTGGCCAGCCGCTGCCCTGCTCCAGGGCGGGTCCGACCCCCAAGGTGAGCGGTTGGGGTACGCAGCTGCCAGCAGCCGATGGTCAGCGAAGCTGCAGAAGTGAGGGGCAGGCTCCGAGCCATGGGGCTGGAGTTGGGGCAGCCCTGGACAGGAATCACTGTGCTCAGCCCCACGGGAGAGCCAGGTCAGGGGCTCCATGCGGGGTTCTGGGGACAAGGGCGCCCCCGGGGCTCCAAGGCCAGGGGAACAGGGAAGGGCTCACTTTTGTGTGGAGGGAGGGACCTCTGGCCCCTCATGAGACTATGTCACCCGGGTCCCTGAGATGCTGGGTGGGGCATGTAAACCCCACATCTCTAACTCAGGTCCCACCTGAGGACATTAGGACAAGACTTTGAGGACGTTGGGACATTGGGACGGGTGGACAAAGAGAAGCAAATCGGCAAATGCAGCGAGCTGAGCGGCTTGGGAGGGCAGCGCATCGTGGGGAAGGGGCACGGCAGCCCGGACCCATCTCACAGGGCCCCCGCACAGGCTTTCCTTGCCCCCAGCTCCACCTCTGGTGAGAAGAATGTTTGGTTCTTTATTTCCTGCTTTCAGGAAAGAGGAGGTCGGGGGCACGGCACGCATCTGTTTTGCACGTGCCTTTAACTCAGCATCGTCCTTCTGCTGAAGGGGTGTGTTTTGGGCCGGCTCACTCCCCACTCTTCACGGCTCCTGGCTCTCTGTGTCTGTCCTTGTCAGATGCTGGGGGTGATAACCGCTCTTCCAGTCTCCCAGGGTTCCCATGAGAATCGGTGCTAGCAAAGAGCTGGGGGCATCCGAGGCCTCGTTCCTTCCAGGGAGTTCTGTGGCGAGCAGTGTGGAGTGAGGCCAACACCCCAACCTGGCTCGTGTCTGTGCTCTGAGCTTGCCCGGGCAGGGGGTTGGCAGGGGAGGGGTCAGGCTGGGGGGCAGGCCGGTCCCAGATAGAGCTGGCGACTCCCCAGCACATAGCCGAAGTAAGAGAGGGACCAGCTCAGGCATAGAAAGCCCGCTGGCCAGGTGGGGACGTGGAGGCCAGTGTGGGCAGGGCAGGGGAGAAGAGCAGCGCTGCCCTCCCCAGGGGTGGTGGGATTCCCCAGGTTCCCTCCCCGGGGTATTCTGTAGGGTCTCAGTGCTATACTTCCTGGAGAGTGGGAGCCTAGGGTGTCCTGGCAGAGTCAGGAAGGCTGAAGGGCAGAGTGCAGGGCACAGCTCCCACCCCACACACCCATGTGCACACACAGGCATAGGCGTGCACACACCACATGCACATGCATGATACGTGCCTGTGAACGCACACCCCTGGCACACGTACACCCACCCAGCACACATGCACACATGGAACACACATGCACACATGTGTGTGAACACTGCACAGACACAAGCCATGCATGTCCACGCATGCCCACAAACACACCACACAGGCACACATGCTGGAGAGGGAGCACGGGCGGAGGCTGGCTGTGGGCTGTGCCTTCGTTTCCATTCCCTTTGAAACTTAGCCCCACAAAACAAATTGAATGGGAAGAGGAGTGGGGACAGAGGGTGCCATGGGAACAGCCTGGCCCATGTGGCCAGTGGGGCTCAGTCCTAGCAGGAGTGTGGGGTGCAGGGAGCCAGGACTGAGGAATGGGGGCCCTGGAGATGGGCAGGGCTGCCACGAGGGGCAAGACCTAGGAATGCGCTGGTCAGAAGGTTGTGGGAGGTGGAGGTGAGCCTCTCGGGACCATTAGGTCTCGTAAAGACAGAAGGAAGGCGAGAGAGGGCAGGGAAGGACCTGGCAGGCTCCTGGGTAGCGCCCCGCAGTGGCAGTGACGAGAGAGGCGTGCAGGGTGCGCAGCCTGGGACAGGCCTGGGCGGTCCCTGGGCGGCTGGCAGCCCCAGGGCCTCAGCTTCTGGTCATGGCAGGGGTGGAGTTTGCCTCCTCTGTTAGACTCGGCCTCCCAACCTGGGAGCCAGGCCAGCAGAATGAGCGAGTGAATGGGCGGCGCTCCGCAGGGGCTCAGAGGCTACAGGAGGCATGGGCAGGCCTGCTCCCTGGGTGGGGGGCTTCAGGGGTCGCATGCTTTCCACGTAGGGGTGCTCTCAGGACGGGGGACTCTGGGGCAGGGTCTGTTTTACCCCTGTAAGGACAAACTCTAAGTTCCAGCATAGGTCCTCATCAGGGAGGAAGGTTCCTGTTCCCTGATGAGGAATCGTGGTGGGTGCATGGGGGTCAAGGTATCTGAGAGGCTGGGGGTCCAGAGGGCACATGGAGAGAGGGCCTCTCTGGCCAGCTGCATGTGGGCAGGAGAGCAGATGTTGCCAGGCCTGGGCGCAGGGGAGCATCAGGCTGCAGCAGATGCTGGGGCCCCTGGCCAGAGCTGGGGTCCAGGAGATCCGCTCTTGGGGAGCACGTGGCTGGCTTGGGCCTGGCTGTCGGGTCTAAGATGGGCTGCTCTGTGCCCTGCCCTGAGCCTCTGAAGGGGCCGGCAGAAGGAAGGCAGCGCTGCTTTTGCAGAAAGAGCAGCTGGCACTGAAGGCAGCCAAATGTCTGATGGTTTGGGTCGCTGGTCAGGTAGTCACTAAGGTAACGGCTAAGTGACACCCAGCTTCTCTGGGGAAGGTGTCAGCCTCATGGTGCGTGGGAAGTGGGCCAAGGAGGAGGGGCGTCGCTGTACTTAAGAGTTCTAGCGTTTAGATAGATGGGGGTTTCTTTTCCTTTGTTCCGGTCATGTCCCTAATCCTTCCGCACCTTCCTTTGAATCCCCTGGGAAACCTGTTGGGTGACATTTCGGTGCGTCTGAGTGTGTTGTAACGTTGCCCATGTTTAAGAGTCCCTCTTTGTCCCCATCACAAAGGGGAGGGCACCTTTTCCCACCCCTCCAGATCTGCCTCCTGAAAAGGACCATCGGGCCCTGGACCTGGTGTGCGGAGAAGCAGAATCCAGTCGGTCCCTCATCCTCGCTAGGACTTCCAGCTCACCCAGCTGCCTGCGGGGGACCCCGCGAAGGGACGATCTTGCCTTTCTCTTCCCTCGTATATGGTTTCTTTCACCTGACCCCACTCAGAAGATTGGAGTTGCGCAGGGTTAGAAGGCTGCTTGCTGTCTCACAAGCTAGGTTTGGTTAGGGCAGTGGGACATTTCTGACACAACCCTAAACACAGAGGATGCTTCCCAATAGAGATTCAGGGGGCCAGGGCGGGCAGGAGGCTGGCCTCATGAGCGGATCTGGGAAGCAAGACTTCTGGGTCTGGCATCCCCTACCCCTCTCCGGTCCCTGCCCCCACAGGTGGCTATGTCAGTTCTCCCTTCTGCCCTCTCTGTGGCTTCTCTGACCGAGGGCCATTGCCGCCACAGCCTTCATCAGAGGGGCTGGAAGTGCGGCTCACAAGGCTGCCTTTCAGAAGGGCCTGACTGGTCCTCTTGGATCCAGGAAGCACAGGAGGGAGACCCACTGATCAGCTGGGGGCTCCCTGGGGGCTCCCTTTAAACCATTTCCAGTGTTCACTTGGTGGTGTGAAGCATGTTCACAGGGCTGTGCAAGCATCATACCATGATTTCCAGACTCTTCCATTGGCCCAAATCAGAACTCTGTCCCCGTTAAACACCAACTCCCCGCTGCCCCTCCATGCCCCGGGCACCCACCCTTCTGCTTTCTGTCTCTATGAATTTGATGACTCTGCGACCTCACATGAGTGGAGTCAGGCAGGATCTGTCCTGTTTTGTCTGGCTTATTTCATGAGCATAAGGCCTTCAGGCCTCACCCATTTCATGGCGCATGGTGGGATTCCCACCTTTTCCATGGCTGAGAAATATTCCTTGGTGTGTGGATACCACCTTTTGCTTATCCATTGCCTGTGGATAGACACACGGTCACTTTCACCTTTCAGATGTTGTGAACAGGTGAGGATCAGGTGTGTCCTGCCTTCAGTCTTGGGTAGTACCTGTGAGTGGGATTGTGGATAACTTGAGAATTCTCTGTTCAGCGTTGTGAGGAGCTGCCAAAGTGAAACGACTCTTAAGGTGTGTGTGGAGGGAAAGGGATGGGAGGTAGGTGCCATACCATCCCTCAGCCTGCAGCCTCAGGACACTGTGGGACTTCCCGAGGCTCCCTGACTGTGGGGGCCTCCCTTTTCACATTCTGCCAAGTGGGGACACACAATGGCTGCCCCTGGGGTGGCCAGATGGGTCCTGACCTGGGGGGTGTGCAGTGAGCTCCAGGCTTGGTCTGTTTCACAGGGAGAGCTCCATTGTTGAGGACTGAACCAGGGACTTTTCATCTCCTCCCCTCCAGTTCCTTCCCTGCTCCCCAGCCCTGGCCCTGCAAGTGCTCCGTGTCCCCCAGCTCTGACTGTCCCTTGGTTCGTGGCACCAGGGCTGGCCATTGTACCCCCGTGCTCCTGCATTTGGAGCCTTTCGGGGCCCCTGCCCCGTGCCTGCCTGGGGTCTTCACTCAGCCTCAGCGTGCTGCTGGGCTGGAGATAGCGCATTCCGCCAGCGCGGCCGGGTGGCTCCTCCACCTCAGCCCAGAAACCCCGTGAAGCAGGTGGCACCGTTGCCATCTGAGAGTGAAGCACACACCCCCTTGGTGCTCTTCCCTGCTCTCAGCATGCAGTCGGGGGCACTGAGCCGTGGTCTATGACACCTCGTCTCCTTCTCCTTCCTCCAAATGAGAAAGGGCCTCATACCCACCTCCAGGCATCCTTCTCCACCCCTGCCTGTGGGTACAGGCCTGGCAGGTGCACCTGAGACCAGGAAGCAAGCTTTTCAAAAGGACTTCCCATGGCTCCCTGCCCCAAGCAGGGAGGAGCGGGCACCCTCCTTCCCAGGTGCCCTTGAGACTCCTGGGTCCCCACAGTGGCTTTGTGAGCCCCGTTGTGTCGCCTCTGGAGTCGTTTTGCTGAGGAAGCGCATGTGCTTGTGAGTCAAGAACCAAGGGAGAGAGTGGCCGAGGTTTCCTGGTGGGCCACGTGTGGGGCGTCCATGGGGACCCTGAGGGAGCTGCTGGTGATGGCGCGTTTGACTGAGCTGTGGTGTCTGTGCCACTCACGTCACGCAGGTCAGCCTCCTTTGGTTTGTGGAGATAAACTTGGGCAGCCTTTCCAGAAGCTGGAAGGAAGAAAGGAGACTGTGCAGAGTTTTGCAGAGTCCTGGTCCATTGCTGCTCCTGTAACAAAATATCTTGGACCAGAGGGCCGGGGGAGGTGGCTCACACCTGTAATCCCAGCACTCTGGGAGGCTGAGGTGGGTGGATCACTTGAGGCCAGGAGTTCGAGACCAGCCTAGGCAACATGGTGAAACCTTGTCTCAAAAAAAAAAAATGTGCAGAAGACCTTACACTGGGTAATTTATAAGTAATAGAATGTATTTCTCACCGTTCCAGAGGCTGGGAAATCCAAGGTCAAGGTGCCAGCACATTCCGTGTCTGGTGGGTGCTGCTCTTGCCACATCCTTCGTCTTCAATGAAGGGACAAACAGGCTCCCTCAGGCCCTTTTATGAAAGGGAACTCATTCCATTCATGAGGCGGGGCCTCGTGAACACTTTACTTCCTAATGCGATCACAGTGGGGTTAAGTTCCAGGTGGAATGTGGGGGCACTGACTCTCAGACCGCAGCTTCATATACCCCGCCTCCTACCGTCGGCCTGGGGACCAGGCAGCCACAAAGCACCTTCCCTGCTTCCCTGAAGCCTGCAGCCCACTCCAAGTTGGCCAAAAGCAGAGGTGAGGTCCTGAGAAACTGCCATGCTCGGAAGGGCCTCTGTCTCCCTTGCTTTTTACAGGATTGCCTGCAGGGTGGAGCGTAGGGCCTCAGGGGTCCCAGAAGCCGGATATGTCAGAGCTGGGAGCACGCGGGCCTCCTTTGGAGAGGGTTGGACCAGAGGTGGTGTGAGGACCTGCTTCTAAGTGACAAACCCAAGGACAAAAAGCCAGGGGCACGCTGTCTGTGGTGGCCCCTGCGCTGCAGGGCAGCCCCCTCCCCTGCTCTCTGAGGGATCGCCCAGGTTCTGGGCTTGACCTGGGGTCCTTATGAAGGAGGAGAGAGTCTCTGCCCTGTCCCTTCTTGGTTTTACAGGGATGTTTAAACAGTTATGAAACATTTCAAATGTAAATTGTAGCAAATACTGAAACAGACACCTATGCACTCACTTTTGAAATCAGATAGCAACATTGTGATTTGAAAGAAAGGAAGCATTTCAAATCCAGCCACAGAAAGGAAAGACCTTCTGGGTCCGGGTCTGGGAGGCTGAGGCGGTGGGAACCCGGTGGGGACCGCAGCAAGGATGTGGGGTAGTCTCTGGCTGCAGAAGCCTGGTCACACCAGCTCATGCGTCTCACCCAGCCCCCAGGAGCCAGAGGGCAGAGATTGCACCTGCATTTTAGGGATGGGGCAGTTACCATGCGCAGACCCTGGGCCGTGTGTGGCGCGCAGCAGTGCGTCAGGCCTCGCAGCCTCCTGAGCAGGAGGGACGTGTTTCTCGTGTTGCACGTGAGACAGTGGAAGCTTGGAGAAGGTGAGGAACTTGGCCACGTCTCACAGCTGCTGAGGGGTGGAGGAGGATTTGAACCCAGGATGTGCATCTCCCACCCCGCTCCTGTGAGCACCACAGCATGCTCAGGGCAGTCACTGGGTGGGTGGCATGTCCCTGACAGTCTTGCTTGGGAGGAGCATCCCGGAGGGTCTGCTGCTGGAGCCTGCCAGGCCCTCTGGGGCCTCCTCCCACTCCTGCTGGGCTCCCTTGGAGCTGGAAGCCTGCAACTGGGACCTTAGCGGTGGAGGCTGGGGCCAATGCCCTCTCCTGCTTCTGCTTGGTTGGATCTCATCGCCGGGAAACTCCTCAGAGCCACCGTGGCTGCGGGGAGCCCTCAGGACCTGGCCATCCTGCCTTCCCCACTTGGCTCAGGCTTCCCCAGGCCGCCACTCTCCCTGTCCTGTTGGTAAACCAGGTAGAGGGACAGCAAGGCCTCCACATGTTGCGGATTCGGGCTGGGAGCACCCTTCGGCCTGTGTGGCTCCGGCCCTGCTTGGTAGGGGGCTGCTGGGAGCACTAAGCACAGTGCTCACAGGCCCCCTGTGGTGAGGGCTGGCTGCCAGGGAGCAAGAGGGGCTTGCCTTTGTCCTTGACCCAGGTGGGAGGGGTGGGCTTTCTCAGGAAGAGGAGGGGCTGTCAAAGGCTGTGAGTATCCGACTGTGTGCCCTGCAGGCTCAGGAAGGTCCATTTGTCCTTCCCGCTGGTTACTGGCAGGAACTGCACTCCTGGGTGGTGCAGACAGCTGATGTTTGAGTGCAGGAATGTTCTGGAACCCTGCCAGAGCTGACATGGGCAGGTGGGCAGTCACATGCATCTCTGTCCTTGGGGAGGGGACCATCCAGTTAGGGAGGCTGCCTGGGCTGGGGCCCACCGTAACTCCAGCAGGGCTGAGAGGGCAGGCGACCGTCCACAGGCCGCACTTGCAGCCTCTGCCTCCTGGAGGCCACGCTGTGCTCTTCGTGGCTCCCCACTCTCTCTGGCCACAGCGATTGGCCCCAGGCCAGTTGACTTCCTTGACCTTGGGCTGTGACCTGGGTCATGGAAGCCCTGTCCTCTGGGATTGAACAGGGAGATAATATGGGGAACCATTAGTGGAAAGTGGCCCAGGGTGTGGCCGGGAGAGGAGGTTAGGAGGGATGTGTTCCGGATGCCGGTGGCCAGCGTGGACTGACGGGGCGCCCACTGCCTGCTGACCACAAGAGAAGGGCCCTGCGTGCCTGACCTGCTTCTGACTCCTGGCTTCTGGGCCCAGCAGTGGCAGCTGGTGGCCTCTCTGGGGCATGAAGCTCTCCTGTCTCCTGTGCCACTGTGCCAGGTCACTGCAGCTTTGGAGCCCGCCTGCCCACCCTTGTCTTCTCGCCCGGGACTCTGCTGACCAGAGGTGCTGGCTGGGAATGCTCTTGGCTGGGTGGTGCTTAGGGGAATTGACAGAATGATTTTAATAGTCTGCGCACTTCCCTGGGGCTGCTCCTCCCAGGCCCCTTCCCTTGTCTCCCAGGCCCTTTCATGCCTCCTGCAAGACAGCATCAGATGGCGGGGAGCCCGTCCAGGGCCCTCTTGTCACTGCGAGCCCCGTGAGCAGGGGGAGCAGTGACCCCGTGACAGCCCCTGGCTGTCAGCTCCAGTGCTGGCGGAAGTCACCTCACACCCTCACTCAGGACTTTCTCTGTCCTGTCTGCCCTTTTTCTGAAGGCCCATGTGAAAGCCCTTCTCTGGGAGCCCTGTCCTCAGCCAGACAGCAGGAGCGAGCAGCTAGGCACTGCACCCACCCACGCCCTCGAGGAGGGGGCCGTTCCTATCCTCACCTCAGGGGAAGCGGCCGAGGGGCAGAGAGCCAGGGACGGACCCCGCAACGTGGGCTGAGCAGCCAGCCCTGTCATCGCTGCCCCGTGGGGCGCTGAAGCGAGCGGTCTGGTGGGGCCTGTGGCAGGGCCATGCCAGGCTCACCCGCTGTGAGACCTGCACCCGCCCCTTCTGCACTTCTAGAGGGAGAGGTCTGGGGGGCTTCAGAGCCGGCCCAGCTGCCGACCCTCCCTGCTCCTCCTCGCAGCTGGTGAACCGACTGGTGTACTCTGGCAGCGCGGACAGGACTGTCAAGTGCTGGCTGGCAGACACGGGGGAGCATGTGCGCACGTTCACGGCCCACAGACGCAGCGTGAGCGCCCTCAAGTACCACGCGGGCACCTGTAAGTGACCAGGCCCGGCGCGGCTTCTCCTCTCTGCTGCTTTACTTCCTGCACGATTTTCCCTCATTGAGCCCTGGCTGCCGGTAGTCAGCGTCCAGTGGCAGCGCCCGTTCTTTCTCCACACCCCTCCCCGGGCCTCCAGCTGTTTTGCAGAGAAGTAAGGGTTTGGTGGCTCCTCCCTACCTTTCTTCCGGACAGCCTGGGAGACCCGATTGCTGGGAGGATCTGGGGCCAAAAGCACATCCCAAAGGGTACATCCTAAATCTCCAGGTGAGACAGTGACTGCCCCTTAACCATCCAGCCTTGAGGGCCACGTGGGTTTGACCTCACTTGGCCTTAGGATTCGTCTGCAGAGAGGAGAGATCCAGGTAGCTGTGGTCCCAATGAGGTAGTGGTTTATTTTCTCTCAGGTAGAATTTCAAAGGCTGGTGGTCTAGGCTGGAATGGGTGGGTCCACAATATCATCGGGCACCCAGCTTTCTTCTGTCACTCTGCTTCGTCATCCTAAGCACAGAGCTTCTGTCTTTAAAGAAGCCTCATGATTCAAGATAGCTGCTACAGTGCCAGCCATCATGTCATGTTTTAGGCAGGCAGGGAGAAGAAGACGGAAGGATGAAAGGATGGGTCTTCTAGCTGGGTTGGCCCCTTTAAGATCTTTCCTGGAAGCTTCATCCAAGGGCTTCTCCATACCTCTCTGTGACCATTCTGTCTGCAAGAGTAAGAATCATAAAGTCTTTTATCTGAGGAAATTGCTGCCAAGATGGAATCAGGATTATTTTGGAAAGAAAGAAGGGCAGAATGGCTTGTTGGGCAGGCAAAGAGCTGTCTTCCTACAGGTGTCAAATTGTCACACGTCCGGGCCATTTGGCTCTGCCTCCGGGAGGGAGGAGAGGGGGTGAGGGAAGAGACACAGCGGAATATTCAAGTTGACCTCACAGCAAAGGTGTTGGATGAAGACAGAGTGCAGATTTCTGGAAATAGTGCCTGACATGGAAAAAGTATTTTTCCTTTGTTACCATGTCCAAGTCTCGAAGTGTGGTTATGGCTCTGCTCCCAAGTCTGCATCCTCTAACTGAACACCAGGAAGGTTCTACTCTCAAAGGCTCTGGCCGGCGGCCGTCTAGAACACCTCCCCGTGCAGCCGGGGCGCGGAGCCCACAGGGAGAGCGGAGCCCGGTGCCCACTGCTGCCCAGCTCGGTTCTTGGTCTTGGCCAGCAAGGCTGTGGGATGATCACACTTCATTTTTGATCCTCTTCCCACCCACGGGGAGCTCAGCAGCCACCCTGGGTTTTCCACGCCATGTCCATGTCTCTGAGTTTGTGGAGAGAAGGCAGAAAGGGGCTGAAAAGAGACCCAGAAATGAAACTTCCCCTCTGGGGCCATTCACTCTGTGGCTTTAACAAAGACGCTGGGAACAGGCTGGGCACCAGGGCTCATGCCTGTAATCCCAGCACTTTGGGAAGCCAAGTGGGGAGGATCGTTTGAGCTCAGTAGTTCGAGACCAGCCTGGGCAACATAGCAAGACCCTGCTTCTACAGAATTTTTTTAAAAAATTAGCTGGTAGCCAGGTGTGGTGACGTGTTCCTGTAGTCCCAGCTACTCAGGAGGCTGAGGCAGGAGAATTGCTTGAACCCGGGAGGCGGAGTTTGCAGTGAGCCGAGATTGCACCACTGCACTCCAGCCTGGCAACAGAGCAAGACTCTGTCTCCAAAAAAAAAAAAAAAAGGGCTGGGAACAAGTACCCACAGAGCACCCTCAGACAGGTAGTCCAGCACCCTTAACGCAGGTGGTCCTGCCCCTTTTCCCCAAGGTCCCCGGCAGGCTTGCATCCCAGCTGCCCACGCAATTATCTGCGCATTGACAGACCCCACGGGGCTTCCTCCCTCCCTCTCCACCTCCCATTTCCCCATGAGCATTTCCTGGGATGCCTGCCAGGTGAGCTGTCTGCATCAAATCTAGCATTGGGTCAGCCTCGGAGAGCCCAGTCTAGACCAAACGAGTTCTAGTCCACATCCCAGTGTGGCCTCCTAACTAGCAGCATCACCTGAAACTGGTTAGAAATGCAGATTCCCAGGCCCGCCTGCTAAATCAGATCCTGGGATGCGGCCCCACGACCTGTGTCTAAGACCTCCAAGTGACGGATGCAGGTTGCAATTGGAAAACGATTGTACCAAGTTCTTAGGAAAAACCCCAGGGAGAGGCAGCCACCTGGGGGAGGAGACAGATTGAGGCCGGAGGCTCGCCCCTGCTAGGGGTCCCGGGGATGCGTGCTCAGGAACCCCAGAGGGCTGGGTTTTGATTCGAGGGAGGGCCAATCCTTTCATGAGGTCGGGAGACTGAGGCTGCGACGCAGCGGAAGCTGAGCGGGGAGGAGACTCGAGGACCTGACGATTATCCCCAGGCAGGGGCTCCCACCCTCCGGAAACAGCAGGCAGGGAAAACAACTTCACCAAACCCCGCAGCGGGGCCTGAGCCTGGGCTGGGGCGAGGTTCAGGAGGGGCAGGGCAGCTGGTGCGCAGGCATCCACAGGGCAGGGCGGGTTAACCGCAGGGACCCGTTTCTCTGGAGGGGCGCTGTCCACTTCCCATGTGAGCCTCAGGACACTCCCGTGGGGCGGAGACCCCGAGACGCCCCAGGTTGTGCTCTTGCCACCCGCCCCTGCCTGCGGGGGGCCGGGAAGGGAGGGCGGGAGGGAGGCCCAGCGCGCCCTGTGTGTCCGCAGTGTTCACGGGCAGCGGGGACGCCTGCGCCCGGGCCTTCGACGCGCAGTCGGGAGAGCTGCGGAGGGTGTTCCGGGGCCACGCGTTCATCATCAACTGCCTCCAGGTAGGTCCCTCCCCCGGGCCTGGGGCTGGCGGGGAGGTGCGGCCCGGGCCGCCGCCCGCGGGAGGGAAGGTGCCCCCGCCCCCATACGTGCACGCGGGCCGCCGTCCCCTCACCCTCAGCCTCACGCGCCCGCAGGTGCACGGCCAGGTGCTCTACACCGCCTCGCACGACGGCGCCCTGCGCCTCTGGGATGTGCGCGGACTCCGGGGCGCCCCGCGGCCCCCGCCGCCCACGCGCAGCCTCTCGCGGCTCTTCAGCAACAAGGTGGGCTGCGCCGCCGCGCCCCTGCAGCCGGCCTGAGACCGCGGGGCCCCTGCCGATGCCCGCCCAGATGCCCTCCGGCTCCCAGAGTGCCCAGCCCTGTGCCGGCCTCTCGTTTTTCCTGGGTGGCCGGGAGGCGCTGGGAGCGGGAGTGTTCGCCTTAGGGACCGCCCGCTTTTTCCTTTTCGGGTGGCTCCTGCCCTCCCTCCCCACCCCTGACCGGGCGAGAGGCCTAGTCCCGGGCCCCTCCTGGGACTCTCCCACCTCAGGGCTGCAGGCGGACAGCGCCGGCACCCCCAGCCCCACGGGGCTGGGCCTTTCCCGCTGAGAGGAAGTGACTTTTTACAGAAGCCACCTGAAACCGGTTGTTTTGGCCGATTGTGGTCTCGCGGGCCTTGCGGGGAACTGAAATACACAGCCGAGAGGAGAAAGTGCTCCCGTGTCCTCTTGTTTTGCACAGAGTCTCAGCTGCTTTTCGGAGCTTGGGATTCCAGGAACCCAGGGCGGCGGGCTGCCTGCCCTCTGACCCTCACACCGGCCTGGGCGGCCTTGGGGGTGACCTGTGGGTGAGATGCGGGGCTACGGACAGTGTCACTGGTGCAGGGAGTGGACATGGAAGAGGCCAGGGAGCAAGCGAGCGGCTTGTGAGCCAGTGCAGGTGATAGCGGGGACCCTGCTTGGGAGCGCCGGTCATTTTCTGGCGTGAATCTGGAGTGGAAGGGTAGGGCAGCAGCCCCGCTCCCGGGCTCATGCACAGGCGCCAGGGCGGTGCTTGGTGTTGGGAGGCACGCCACACACGCCAGAGCCACCGGGCACCCAAGGGGAGCCCCATGCCCAGAGGCTAGAGGGGCCAGTGGGGCTCAGCCTGCCAGAGGCCCTTCTCGAAACCCCTCAGTATCCCTCCCAGCACCTGTAGGGGGTTGTCTTCAGGCCCCGGATGGTGCCACTTTTGGCATTCATGTGCCCCGGCGGGCCTGGGTGCCAGGAGAGAAGCTGCAGGTGACGGCGCCTACCGTGGAGGGCGGCATCTCGCTGCGGAGAGAGGAGTGTGGTGCCAGAGCAGCCCCTTCAGTTAGAGCAGTGCGCGCTTCGTAGTCTTAATGCAGAAGAGGCTTCATCAGCCAGAGCCTGGCCAGGGCTCACCTGTCAGGCCTGATGGGCGGGTCCATCCTCGGGCCAGATCAACAGGTAGGAATTGGCACCGTGGGCAGTAGGAAGGGACGCAGGCATTGTAACTCCTCTAGGCCAAATCTCCAAATTCTAGGAACTAAAGCAGCCCCCGACCTCCACCCCAGGAACATGGGCTGGTTGGGAGGCAAGCAGATGGGTGCAGGAGAACCTGCAGCAACGGCAGCACACACTGTTCTCCAGGTGACACTCAGGCACACACAGATGTGGGCCAGGTCCTGCTGAGTAGGGGAGCCACTGAGGCCTGTGGTTGCAGCAAGGGGCGTTCCTCCCAGAGAGGAGCTTTCCCTCGTGCTGAAGGGAGGTTCTGGAGGCACAGGCAGAGAACCGCCTTGAGTGCTGCCTGCATGCATTGCTGCCAGGCAGCCCTGGGCCTGCGCAGACGCTCACGCTGACTCCTGGCTGCCGAAGACACTGCTGCTTGGTGATGCTGTGCTCTGGCCTGAGCAGCCCCTTGCTGTCACGTCAGCTCTGGTCCCCACCTTATCTAACCACAGCAGAGAACGGAGCAGGCATCAAGCCATCCAGAGAAGCCCAGCGGGCTGCAGACCCAAAACTCGGCGCTGCACTCACTTTGCATGTTGACAGCATCATGCATTGGGGTCATTTCTACTGCCACCATACAGAGAGCTTTGCTAGATGTTGAGGACATAAAGATGGCCAGATGACCATTCTCTCTCTGGTTTCTGAGAGCCCGAGAGACATGGTGAGTGAGAGACTTGGATCCCCTGAACCAAGGCCTGGTCCCCTTCCAGCCATACCACTGTCGCCTTGCTGTGAAGGAAGAAACCAGGTGTCTGCTTCTGACAATCAGTTGAGTTGGCTAAGGGAGGAAGGGCAGGAGCTCTCCATAGGACAGATGGGCAGGACCAGCATCGAGGACACCTGACGAGCTGTGCACACCATCACACAGGTGTGGGCTGCCCTCACCTGCCTGTCACGCACCCATGCCTGCTCCCGCTCCTCTCACGGCACCCAGCCTCCCCCCTTGCTGTGATAGCATCGGTAATCATGCCATCCGCCCCCATTCTTCTCCCCTCACATACTGTCCTGCCCCAAATAATTTGTCCCACATCTGGAACGTTCTTTTTCCTCTGATTCTCCAAGGAGAACCCTCCCAGGGCCCTGTCTCTGTATCGGCCTCTCCCTCTGCGGCCTCAGCACCCTCCTGCCCCCTCCACCACCACCTGTCCAGTTTCGCAGGGTCAGTCGTAGGTGGAGCAGGCTCAGCCTGGGTCTCCATCCCTGGAGGGCAGCCCGTCCTGGACACAGCGCATGCCACAACTGTCCCCCGCAGCCTGCTCCTGTGCAGCTCTCTCTCCACAAGACAGAATAGCGTCGGGGCCTGCTGGTGTGGCCCTTCCTCTATGACGGCTGAAGACAGCTGGGAAGCTAGAAGCCACGCCCAAACCAAGCTCGGGACAGCGACTTGTTAGCTAAAAGCTTCCAATCAGGCCCAAACCCAAGTGTGACATTGTCTCAAATGAGGCTGAGACTCCACGTCACCTCAGCTCCCTGGGCACTTCCGAGGCAAACCCTGACAGGTGCGTTTCAGTTCCCGGCCCAGGGTCCCCCCACCACCCAGCTGCATGCGGCATTGTTTACAGCAGATGCCCTCTGCTGCAGGTCATCCTTCCATCGCCTCACAAAACTCACTGGAAACAAACATCTTGCAATCGAAACGAAGCGCTAGCCACCCAGACACTTTCCACACCTACAGCTGGGGAGGCTGAGTAACTTACTGCAAAGTTAGGCTGACAATTTTGGAGTATATTTTCCACCTTTTATTTCCATCAGTATCATCCATTTAAAAAGAATCACAAGAAGAGTCTCATCAGTCCAAACTGGAGCACCCATGCTTTATGAAAAAGTGGAAGCATTTCAGCCGGCCCCACATGACCCATCCTGCCTTCCATCAAGGAGCTTCTAGCACCTTCTGGAAGGGAGAAGTCTTGGATGCACCTGGCTGCTGCTGCGGTCCTGGGGCTAGAAGGAACTCCCACTGAATGCACATCACAGGAGTGTGAGGTGCAGGGAGGATGCTTCCTGCTGGAGCCGACACACAGTGAACCACATGCTTTTAGAAAGAGCCTTCTGTCACACAGTTAGAACCCAAAACCCCACAGAAAACCTGGAGAAAATATATCTAAATCTCTGATAGGTCTCTTAGATAGCAGTGAGTTCAGTATGACAGCATAGAGTCTAAAAATATTAAAAATAAGTTGCTTTGGTTAGCATTTACACCTTTCCCATTCAATAAAAGATTTTTGTAATGAGGAATATTGAATATACATCAAACCTGACACTCAACCCTGAATTTCGGGGGCATATTTTACTGAGCTAAGAGCAGAAAACACTGACGTCCCAGGCTGAAGGCATTTGCTGTGACTTGCTGTGGCTGCCAAGGCCTACGCCTCATCGTTACGTCCCACAGCACTTGGAAAGAAGACTTGGGGGGAGGGTGGCACAGGAACCCATGGGGCACCCTGGCAGAGGTGGCAGCGGGGGACGCGGGAAAGCCACAGGCAGCAGGTGCAGGAGGCAGGCGAGCCAGGCAGATGGAGCCGGAGCTGGAGAGGAAGAAGTGCAGGCGCCCCTCCCAGGACCCGACCTCAGGCCCAGTCTCCTTCCTGCTTCAGGGTGAACATCAAGCTGGGAGGGTTAGGGCTGCAGACCCGGGAGGAAGGGGGCGGCCTGCGCCGGGCCAGAGGAAGCTTCTTCCCTGCTGGCCTTGTCCCCTGCCCGCCCCTCCTACACCAAAGAGGACTTGCAATTCAGACAAAAAGTAAGAACAGAAAGACCTGCGTTCGCCTTTTCATAATGACAACATTTATAAGCAGAAACTTAGTACTTATTCCTGTTCAATATTTAGTTTTTCTTCGTTGCTGACTTTATATTTTCTACATAGGATAGGTACTCTGCGATAGTAATCTCTTCGTCTTCCAGAGTTGAGTCAAGGTAGTCCTCCTCGTGCTCTGGAATGTCTTCCAGAATCTCATTGACGGCCTCTGTCTCCATGTCTTCGTCTGTTGAGGCACTGGAGGTTCCTACAATCAAACACCGCAGGAGTGAGTGAGTGATGTGGGGATTGTCCTGGGCCCACACATGACCACAGTCAACCTCAGACTGTGCCTCCTGAGGGCCACCCTGTCCAGGAGGCCGGCCCAGCGATGTCACAGGATGCCCCCTCAGTCTCCACATCCGCCGAGGCCTAGGGCACAGGCCCCATCTGTTGGCTTCTGAAGACACTTTGCTCTCAACGCGGCCCTCAGAGACTCACACCTACCTGCGGAGTCTGAAGGGGACGTGGCTGGTGAGGACAAGGAGCCTTCCGGCGACAGCGGCAGCTCGGCAGGCAGGCTTCCTCCGTTGTGAGCAAGGGTCTGGGCAGCCAGCTGGACATTGCCTCTGAACACTCTCAGTGCAGCTTCAGCCATAAGTGTGTCAAAACCCATGTACACCAGCTAGGGGAGAGTGCAGGGGTCATGGCACCGGGCCTGGCTGACCTCTGCCACCCCTGTCACCCACACGGGCGGACAGCCGGCTCTCGTGCTGAAGAGCTCCCGGCGTGCACACCATGGCCCTTTCTGCACAAGTCACGCTTCTGGGCCAATGTGAGCATGGAGCAACCTGGAGCGGGGCTTGGAAGACTTGAGTTGGGTGCGTCAGTGAGCAGCCATCTCAGGACAGGCGATGACCTCGGCTGAAGCCAGGGGCCACACCAGCCTCACCACACGCACCGCGAGGCCGGTGGCCACAGCACACAGGCACACTAACGTGTGTGGGGGGCAAACAGAGCCGTTGCTTGGGACACAAAGCTGGATGGGTTTCACAGGACACTTAGGTCACAGGCAGGGAAACGGGCTGATGTAAACCGTGGTGCACAGAAGAGGGAGGCAAACCTAAAGGGAACCTCCTGACGCCTCCCCAGTTTTCCTGCTCTTCCTGCCCTCTGTTGCTGTGTGGGTGGCCTCTCAGGCGAGCAGGTCACACCTGGAGCCTGGGAGCCAAGTTTCAGCATGGACTTCCCTGCTCCTGCTGCCTGACTCACCCGGGTGACCCCAAGCAACCCCACCCGAGGCTGTCCGAGCCAAGGGCACAAATGCATGTCACTCACTTGGTCAATGTTTTCCTGGGAAGGATTTTCTTGATGGTGGTTGGTTTCAGGATTGGAATCATTTAACCACCACATCAGAGGATTGCTGAGCAGAATCTAAAACACACAGGAACAGGCTTTACCCATCACTAAGAACTCATCACATGCTCAGACAGGCACCACACCCTGCTGTACACTAGGCGGACTCAGCCGTCCTCCACTACTCAGGATGCAGGGTGAGCTATGAGGCGAGAAAGGGGCTCCCACCCAGGCTGGTGTTCACAGGAGGCTTCCAGCCAGAGCCCGGACAGAGCTGGGGTTTGAAGGAGGAGCCAGACTAGCCAGGGGAAGGATCCTTCTCCTGATAGAGCAGGAAGGATGGAGGGCAGATAGAAGAAGCATCCGAGAAAACATGTTCTGTCAGGGCTACGAGGCCAGGAAGAGCTAGACAGAAAGGTCTCTTACGCAGCTCAGGGCTGCCTGATTGATCTCTAAGTGTCATGCCCTCTAGACTTAAAATGTCAGGCAGGTAGGAGGGTTATTTTGACCCTTGATTTCTTCATCACACAATACTTAATCTTAAACACCCTCGTGGAGACTTCCCTTTCCAACACTCAATACTTCTGTGCTGACTGAAAGTATTCATGTGCCACTTGTATAATTAAAATCTATTTTGAGACCCATCAGTCCCTTTGGATATTCAGAATTTCCCGCCTCTTTTTCTCCAACACAAAAAAATCAAACTACATATTCAAATACAATTTTAAAATTGAACGTCTATGTTAAATATACCTATACATGGTAACAAAAGTACTGACTTGAGCCTTCTGGGGAACAGGGCAGAGGGAAGGCAAAGGCAGGGTGGACTCCCTGTGCTGGCTGCACCCATGGCCCTGCCTTAGTAGGGCAAACAAGAGGACACCTGCCCTGCCCCCCACCCCCTCAATCCCATCTCTGCCCCCAGCCCCGCCCCCAGCACACGCACAACCTAAGCCAGCTCCTGCCGCCCGCCCCCTGCTCGCCACGCCGCCCAGCTTCTGCCTAGACTGCTGCCTCCGCAGGCCAGCCCCCGCCTCCTGAGCACCCCTCAGGACCCCCCACTGCGTGTGCTCCTGCAGGGGTGAGGGCAGAGGGTGGTTCCATGCCAAGCTGCTGAGACGCAGCACAGCACCCGGCCTACTGAGGATTCCATATGCTTCTGCAACACGGGAGGGAGCTGGCCCAGGGAAAGTCACTGCTGTCCGGATCTCCACCTGCTGTTACTCCTGAGGGTTTCTTTGAACAGCTCCCCCTTTGTCAGCATGTACTATGGACTAAATAAATAAAACTAGATACTTACATTTAAAATTTTAATGCCAAACAATTATACTACAAGTTAAATTACCCTTCTCTTTTTCTGCTATAGAAACTGTGCCTGTGTACATTAAACTCTTTCTGCTGCACGAGGAAACCCTACACAAAGTCCTGGCCTATGGACTCTGCTGGTGTGGACAGGCACCAGGTTCCTGAGCTAGGCCTCTGCCAGGCACTGACCATGGGGCCTCACACAGCCTCTGGGCTGGAGCCCCGGAGAAAGCTGCCCCTCAAATCCGGGTGACGGGGTAGCCCATGGGAGTAGGCTCCATGAGCCTGGGAGGACGCTGGAGAGCCATGGAGGGAGCTCTGGGCAGGACCCAGTGCTCAGGGACAAGGCCAGAGGCCCTGAGGGAGCCACTACCTTCAGGGCCTCGTCCAGGTTCCCGCTGGCAGCGTGGAGCGCCTGCTGGGCCACTTGCGTGGAGTAGCCCATCCCTTTCAAGGACCTGATGTTCTCCATGTGGTGTCTTTTCTTCTCTTTCTCCTCCTTCCTTATTTGGGCCAGTACCTTTAGGAAAACAGCAAAGTCCCAGCCCAAGTTAGGGACTGAGATTTCACAGACAGCCTCCCAGTCTATGCTCCGCAGGATTCTTGGGGTTCGCAGGCAAAGCCAAAAAACCAAAGCAAAGCACAGGGGACCTATCTCTACCTCTCCTGCCAAATGGCAGAGGCGCCACAAAGGCAGAGTGGTGGTGGGGTGCTGCTTCTGAGGGCAGGCGTGGAAGTGACACGCCCGTCACCAACCCCACCACCCACCTTCCTGCATCAGGATGGGCCCAACCTGGCGCTCCCACAGCAGAGGTCGCAGGCGAGAGGTGCATGGATTCTCTTCTAGGAGCCGGGCAGAAGAGCTTCCTGCACGTGGTGGGAGGGCCTTCCAGCCTTTGATGAATTGCCCAGGGACTCAAGTTAAAATGTGATGTGGAATCCATAGGGGTAGGGGACTCCTGGGCCATGCCAAGTCTGATGACCCACCCACCACAGTCTGGGGAGCAAGGACTCCAGGGCCTTCTGGGGACTGTCCGTTCAGAACCCACAGAATGCTCAAGGGATAAAGGTGGTCTGGCCTCTTGGTTCTCAAGCCTGCTTCTCAGAGGTGCCTGCTGCGGCTGCAGAAGGTTCTAGTCTCTTCACCTCTCCCACCCAGGGCCAATCAGGAGAGTTCCTGGTTGGTTTTGTAAGCTAGTATGCCCATAAAAATGTCATTTAAAAATGGGATTTTGCTACTTAAAAACAACAACAAAGCAAGTTTGAAAACCTGGAATTTAATCCAATCCCATTATTTTGCCAACAAGGAAACAAAGATTTCAAACAAGTTAAGTGACTGCCACATTCTCCCAGGAAGACTGGCCCCTCATCAGCAGCAGTGAGCATGGGGGAGGAAACAGACTCCTCTCTTTCCAGAGGCCTGCTCCTGCCTCCTGCCCAGCCCAAGCAGCAGGCAGCTCCCTGCATTTTCCCCACAGCAAGAAAGTGGCCTCATTTCTTAGGAAAACAGAAGCATCGTCGTGGACCCAGACTCCACGGGGCCCGTAGCAGGAGCAGGCGGAACAGAGTGGCTGCTGGGAACATCTCCAGGGCCGAAAACATCTGGAGACTCATGCCCTGTCTCTACCAGGGGAGACCCGGTGTGCCCCTGGAGTGCCCCCAGCGCCAGCACCCTTTGCTTCCCCTTCAACCACACCAGGCCTGCCTCATGCCCCCGTTAAGTTCCTGATCTCTCAGCGGCCAGTCTCCCCCAGCTCCAGCCCTGCTGCACAGCGCGGTGTGCTCCGTCATTCCAGCCACCTACCCGAGAGCCTGCAGCTGCTCCTATCATCCCCCACACTCGGGCAACAGTTCCTTATGCTGCTACGGAGGGCCCCCACTCCTGGCCACAATGTTTCCAAACTGACCTTATCCCGCCACACTACCAACCATGCACGCCAGCAGAAGTCTTTCATACACCCCCATTTCCTCTTTTATTCACACATACACTCCACGTAAAATGCCTTTACTGGCCCCATCCTCTGCTTTCAATAGTTTCTTCCATTTGTATTTCAAAAGGCCAAGTAGCACACCTAACATTCAAGCACAGAGAAGGATGCTGCCGGCCAGCAGACCTGGGCATGACCTGACACAGACCTCACATCAACTGGGAGCTTCGAAGAACACTTCCTGTCATCACAAATGTCTTTCCTTTTAATCATGTAGACACGTGAGAAAATTAAAGTATTTTCTAATACTGCTCTTTATACCAGGATGAGTTAGAAAGATAACGTAGATCAAATCAGTGACAGCGAGTGCCGCACTGCAGTGGCTAGAGTCGAGTCAGATCTCGAGAGAGGCGCTGTATGGTTGAGACAAGCTGGGCCCACCTCTTAGGAAGGCTGCCTTGTGGCCTGGTCATACTGAAGCACGATCTGCAATCTCCGTGTCTACGGTCTGCTGCTTTTCCCAGCTGAGAAACTGGTCTGTACTCAAGGCCAAGTTGCACAAAAAACATAAACTTCTAAGAATTATGTATTAAAGGCTGGGTGCAGTGCCTCATGCCTGTAATCCCAGCACTTTGGGAGGCCAAGGTGAGAGGACTGCTTGAACCCAGGAGTTTGAGACTGCCCTGGACAACATGGTGAGATCCCTTTTCTACAAAAAATTTAAAAGAAAAAAATAGCCAGGGTGGCAGGAGGATCACTGGAGCCCAGGAGATAGACCAAGGCTGCAATGAGCCATAACCATGCCACCGCACTCCAGCCTGGACAACAGAGCAAGACTCTGTCTCAAACAAACAAAAGAAATGTTGCCAGGTGTGGTGGCTCACACCTGTAATCCCAGCACTTTGGGAGGCCGAGGCAGGCAGATCACGAGGTCGGGAGTTCGAGACCAGCCTGACCAACATGGTAAAACCATGTCTCTACTAAAAATACAAAAATTAGCTGGGCGTGAAGGAACAAGCCTATAATCCCAGCTACTCAGGAGGCTGAGGCAAGAGAACTGCTTGAACCCAGGAGGTGGAGGTTGCAGTGAGCCAAGATGGCACCACTGTACTCCAGCCTGGGCGACAGAGTGAGACTCCATCTCAAAAAAAAAAAAAAAAAATGGTTTTACATTCAGCTAAGATGCTCAGACCTAGAACCTGGGAACTCAGAGGGCAGCAGATTTTTCTCGCTCATCTAAAGCTCTGCTAGGAGCTCATTCTCTGTGGGACATGGTTTTTGTCTCCCCAGCACCCATTCTACCCCTCCTTGAGGTGTGGGAGGCTGCTCCAGCTCCCCAGGTGGCCCCTGAGTGGGCTAAGATGACAACCCTCTATCTCTTGCCACAGGCCTGAGCCAATTGGTCTTGGCGTTCCTCCAGCTCGTGACTGGGTCAAGGCTGCCCAATCACAAGCAGCTCAGGATTTTCACTGAGGACTCTGGGACAGAGATTATGCTCCCTGGTATGACTGATGACATGGGGCAGGGGGTGGGGGTAGACAGCAGACCTCAGGTCCTCAGTGACCTCAGTAGCCACTGAATGAATCAACTAACCCTGAGACCTATCCTATTGCTGGACTTTTTACAAGTAAACAGGCCCATAAATCCCACCACATCCGTTTTTTTGGTGTTGAGTCCAGTTTGAACTGAGTTTTATTGTTGCTGCTGCTTCCAGCCAAAAGCATCCTAACTAACAATAGCCACTGGGTGGAAGAGGGAGCAGGATCAACTACACTGTACACACTGTGGTTTTTTTTATCTGCATTTTCCCCAAGGGCTTTTAACTTCAGAAATGTACACGTGGTATGACTCCACTCTACTTTAAAAGACTGCCTCTGCGCTACAGTTCTTCTCATGTGTGAGACGAGAAGTATCTGTCCTTGTGGCCTCTTTGGTGGTCACAGGCAGAAGCAAATGACATGAGTGTGACGATGTTTATGAACTACAGTCTCATACAATGATGAGAACTGTTGTCCAAATGACCTCATTCTAAAACACTGGCTTTCCAGATGCTAATAAAATCTTACTGGTAGTGGAGTAACAGTAAAGTAACAAATCAGTATCAGCAATGTTTGTTTTTCTGTTAGTACTGAATTAGAACATGTAAAACTCAAACACACAGAACTCAACTTTTCAGCCAGGTACAGTGGCCCATGCCTGTAATCCCAGCACTTTGGGAGCCTGAGGCGGGCGGCTCACTTGAGGTTAGGAGTTCAAGACCAGCCTGGCCAACATGGTGAACCCCATCGCTACTAAAAATACAAAAAGTAATTGGGTGTGGTGGTGTGCACCTGTAATCCCAGCTACTTAGGAGGCTAAGGCAGGAGAATCTCTTGAACCTGGGAGGTGGAGGTTGCAGTGATCACGCTGCTGCACTCCAGCCTGGGTGACAGAGTGAGACTCTTGTCTTGGTAAAAAAAAAAAAAAGAATTCAGCTTTTCAAAGTCTCTGCCTTTACCTATTCATTGACTTTTACAGCAAGACCCAATGGAGCACAGCTGGACTAGGTGAGAGAGAAAGGTAACGGCCATCGCTGGTGTTGTAAAAGGAGAGGGCCCAGCAGCCCTGTGGCTGGTCACCACGGAATCAACCCACGAATCCACTCCCTCTCCGCCATCAGGCAGGCAGACCACCATGGGGCTTCCCTGCTCCCCTCCAAATACCCCGAGGCTGCTTTTTGCCTTCAGGATTATCCTAGTGTTTAGCAAAAAGAGAAGCAAGAGATAATATACCTGTGAAGATTCTAGAGACTTTTTTGACTGGAGTTTGTGGACAGAAAGGACCTGTGTAATACCAACTTCTTGTTTTGGCAAGAAGAAAAATGCTTCTCCTGCTAATATTCCGCCATTACCTCCCTCCGGACCTCAGTTCTTTTACTGCAGAACTAACATATTGGATAGAATAAGGATCCTTCCAACTCCAAAATTCTAAGGTTTTCTCTAAGGTACTTAATTGTTTCAGATGATTATAGTTTTTTAACCTGCGCTTCATAATATAATACAACTTGTTTCTATGGTTTGACTCATGTTTCTAGGCAAGGATTCAATCCCCAACTTTAATAATAATAACCCCATGAAAAAACAATTTTCTGTTTTTAAAATGACTTCCAGAAATATACTATGATGTTAAAGAGAGAGAGAGAGGGGACTGTCTGCATAACCTGCCACCACGGCAGGAAACAAAACTAAGGAGACTGCAGCACATAAAAAAATGATCCAATTAAAAAAAGGCACGTGTCGGCCGGGCGCGGTGGCTCACGCCTGGAATTCCAGCTCTTTGGGAAGCTGAGGTGGGCGCATCACTTGAGGTCAGGAGTTTGAGACCAGCCTGACCAACATGGTGAAACCCCGTCTCTACTAAAAATACAAAAATTATCTGGGTGTGGTGGCAGGCACCTGTAGTCCCAGCCACTCGGGAGGATGAGGCACAAGAATTGCTTGAATTCGGGAGGGGGAGGTTGCAGTGAGCCAAGACCACACCATTGCACTTCAGCCTGGGTGACAAAGTGAGACTCCGTTTCAAAAAAAAAAAAAAAAAAAGACGAGTGTCTCTCCTTCCTTTCCAATCTGGAGTAATAAAGAGTTCCTTGTGATTAATACCTCCTATGGGATTATCTTTTTTTGTTCTTTCATACCCAAGAGTGCTGGGGCACTGTGAAAGTGGGTACCTCTCTGCGGTTGGTAATATGAGTGGCCGCATGATCCACGTTCCCATCACACGCCCTCAGGCCAAGCCGGGCTTCCTGGGCAGTAAATCCCAACTGCAACAAATTATCAACTTTTGATGGATCAATATATAGCTCTTTAAAGAGCTGCTGTGCCTAGAGACAGGGAGAAATGAAAGAATCATGTAACCATAGCAATACTTAAAGCTAATACAAAGCAAAAGCCTAGAAGAAATTAAATTGTACCCAATGTGAATTAAAGGGCATCGGATTTTGGATAAAATCTCTAAACTTGACCTGTTATCAACAGGTACGAATGGAAACAGACCAGCACTATCTCTGCTCACATAACGTAGCCACAGCACGACACGAGGAAAGAGGCTGGGTGTTGCGGAAGTGACTGGTATCCATTTTGTTTTTGCAACAAACGCCCCCGAATTTGAGCTGCGCACATGGCATTTCTCACCCTCCCGTGCAGCAGGGTGTCGCCAGGTGGTTAAGTCTAGGTCAATGGCATGCAGCCACAGCGCTGGGTCCTCTCTTGAGTGGCCTGCTCTACACTCTTTCTTGCCCCCTCTGCTGGCTGGAAGAGGCACTGACAGGAGCAACCTGGGACGCCACGCTGAGGCTGGCAGGCTGCTCACTGCTTGCAGCTGGGCTCACCTCTAGACTTCGAGATGAGCAAGCCATAAACTTCTATCCAATCAAAGTCACTGTCTTTTTGAAGTCTCCTTATTACAGCATCTGGCCTGTACTCTAACAAATACAAATATGTTTCTGGTCCAACATCTCTCTCCTGTGCACGGAGAAAGTGCAGCATGTTTCTCACAAGTCACAAACTACAAGTTAAAATCCTTAACTTCCAGGAATGTTTTTTTAAAAGCAGGTGCAAATGGTTACAACTGTACTTTTCTTACCTTGTTAAGACACTCCCGAGCCTCTACATCGTTTCCACTGTGATAGTTTTGGATACCTTGAAGTAAGTAGAGTCTTAAAAACAGTACCTTCTCCTTCCCACAATTTCCCTAAAATTATTGGAGAAAAAAAGGATAAAATTGCCTTATTTCTATATAGGCCTATAATACTCATATCTGTAATTCCCTTTGTCTCTAGAGGGGCAAAATGGTAGTATTAAAATGTGCATAGCTTCACTATGAGTGATGGCAAAAGTGAAGCCCCCACTTCCCCGCCCCCTGTGGTAGGATGACATTCCTCGTACCATACAGGAGAGACGGTGCCAGAGCACCAGCCTCCAGACATCCAGCACAGCAGCCCTTCAGGTCAACAGAGAAGTATGTCAAAATCCAAACCAGGTATAAGAGAGTCGGCATAAGCAGGATTTTGATGACTTGTGGGAATCAGAAAAATCCTTACCTGAGCCACAGCTCTTGAGCTGTGACTCATTCACACAAACCGTTACTGCTGAAATGTCTATTTTCTGCACTGACATCTTGCAAATTAGACTCTACCAACATGAAGGAGTCAGCAGCTCTCTCCTGGTCAGGGTGATCACTGGTGAGGTTCTGTGACTAGCAAACCGTGTGCCTCTGGGCTAAACGCTCACACACTAAAGAAACAGCCAGATTTGTGAAACATTGAACACTTTATAAATATATAGCTTAAAAAGAGTACACTGCATACCACTATCAAAACGAAATCACCTTCTGGCAGTAATTCAACTACTTTGACAGGAATAAACACAAATGCTAGAAATGGACTCAACAAGACAAAAAACGAAATCCAGAAACATACTTTTATGTGGACCAGTCTCTGATGATTTTCTCCATAACAATTTTTAAAGCATTTCTGGGCCAAGTTTAATTTTTTTTCTGCATCATCAAGGCATTCCAGTTGTTCCAGGCGGAAGTAACACCACACTATGTCCAGCTGGAGCACGGCGTAGTTATCTACCGTGTCCAGCAGCTCTCGGCAACACTCACTGGAAACAAAAGGGGAATGACATCACTGCCAAGCAGAATCTGAAACGTTTTTAGCATCTGAAACCCTTTTCTGAATTACTGGAATTCTTTCCCAGTTCTTGGTATATGTTCAAAGGCTGACTGCTCTAAAAGAGAGAGCCTAATGTTTAGGAAGGAAGCTCTATTTATAATCTCATCCTGCTAATGGGGGAAAAGAAGGGAAATCAGAAATCAGGGCTTAGGAATAAAAGCTTACCACCGCTTGCCCCAGGACATACATGCAGCACCATGATAGGAGGCAGAACCCAGGGCCTCTGTTTCAAGAGCCCTCAGCAAACACGGAAAAGACCATGCTTTAAAGTCGTGACTTCAACCCTGACTGCAAATCAGCATCGCCTGGACAAGAGCAACTTCCTTTTTTTTTTTTTTTAAGAATCATTGATCCCACCTAGATCAAATGTAACAGAAATCTCTGGGGTTGGGCCTGGATGTTATAGTTCCAGACTCTCCCCAGGCGATTTTAATGGACAGCCAGGCTGAACACCACTTCTTTAAAGACACACCCACAAAAATCACTACTATGAATGCCTCAACTGATGAAGGCTCTGGCAAGGCATTCACGTCCAACCACATTCAAGCTGGGAGGAAAAACAATCCAGAAAGTGCCAGGCTCTAACCGCCCGGCTAATTGCTAAGGGCCTGCGTGCAGGCAACACATGATGCTGCAGCCGTGGCAGCAAGCTGAACCCAGGCGAGGAGAAGGGAAGGAAGACAGCAAGAGACATCAGGATGGCCCAGGAGGGGTCCTGACAAATACAGCCTTCAAGATGACTGATTTTAAGTTACCATGACATTAAAAATTCCTAATGCCAATCTAGGTCTCAAGTCTTCAATAAGAACATTTGGAACCACACATTATACATGAATAACCTTTAAAGGTTTCATTTCTTTGTGTTCATTGGTATTCTAAAAGTAAGACTGCTCTTGTACAAAACTACAAAATCCACATGGCCACGAGCTTCCTGTCCTGCCTATCAAAATATGCTTGGAATTAAAAAAAAAAAAAAAAAAAACACCTAAGGGACTTTTATTTTCTCATTTACCCTTTAAAACAATAGTCTCCTAAAGAGGGCCCGTATCGACAGTCCAGCTGGGGTTGGGACAAGAAAAATGTATCACAGCAGTATTTTTATATCTATTTTCATCTCTCTCTTTTAACATTTCTAATTTTGTGAATGTTTGAGTATCATATTTTACACACATGCGCACACAGATACACAAATGTGGGGCTGGGTGAGGGCACTTTCTCCAAAGCCACTGCTCAGCCTGAGAACGGGATCCCAAGAGAAAAAGCAGCACTTTGTGGACTGCGGTCTGATCGCACAGTCGCGGTGACATTTCCTGCCTCTGGACACTTTCTGGTTCCTGGGACAGCAGACTCTCCTGCCACTCACGAGAAAGCAATGGGCATGTGGCTGATCTTCTCCAGCTCCTGTGTGTTGCTTTAACAGGCTCGTTCATGTTTCACTAAGCATCAAGAGTGTGGGCAGAAATGGCCTCATGTCAGTTACAAATAAAATCAACATGCGCTTATCTCAAGTCTGACCCAGAATCGAGTATTTCTTTGTGCAGACAAAAAGAAAAAAAAAAAAACAATAAAATGAAAAAATGCACAAAAAAAACAAAACACAGGTCTCATATTAGAGGGGTACATGTCATCCTTTTAGTTTTAAGAAATCAACACTTGGCCGGGCACCGTGGCTCATGCCTATAATCCCAGCACTTTGGGAGGCCAAGGCGGGCAGATCATGAGGTCATGAGTTCAAGACCAGACTGTCCAACATGTTGAAACCCCATCTCTACTAAAACATACAAAAATTAGCTAGGCATGTGGCTTGTGCCTGTAATTCCAGCTACTTGGGAGGCTGAGTTAGAACTGATTGAACTGGGACCCAGGAGGAGGTTGCAGTGAGCTGAGATCATGCCACTGCAGTCCAGCCTGGGCTACAGAGCAAGACTCCATCTCAAAAAAAAAAAAAAGAAAGAAAGAAAGAAATCAACACATTATTATATATAAGTCTATATTTAAACTTGATCATTTGCTTGGGGGAAAAACCAGGTTTTTTTTTTTGAGACAGAGTCTTGCTTTATTGCCTGGAGGCTGGAGTGCAGTGGTGCAATCTTGGGTCACTGCAACCTCTGCCTCCCGGGTTCAAGCAGTTCTCTGCTTCAGCCTCCTTAGTAGCTGGGATTACAGGCACCTGCCACCACATTTCGCTAATTTTTTCTTTCTTTTTTTTTTTTTTTTTTTGTTTTTTAGTAGAAACAGGGTTTCACCATGTTGGCCAGGTTGGTCTTGAACTCATGATCTCGTGATCCACCTGCCTTGGCCTCCCAAAGTGCTGGGATTACAGGCATGAGCCACTGCACCTAACAGAAAAGTGGTTTCTTAAAGCCTAGTATAAAATTGCATTTAGAAGGCCAGACATGGTGGCTTGCACCTGTAATCCCAGCATTTTGGGAGGCTAAGGCAGGCGAATCACTTGAACCCAGGAGTTTGAGACCAGCCTGGGCACACAGAGAGACTATGTCTCTAAAAAAAGAACTATAAAAATAAAAAATTGCATTTAGAGTGTATTTTTATTAACATTGCTTTGGTTTACAATTTTAGTAACATTAATATTCAACACTGTTGATACATTTTCATGCTGACACTACTAAAATAAATGTACGACATTTATTTAAATAAAGTCTACTGAGTCTAGCTTTCAAAAATTAAATTCTGGCCAGTCACAGTGGCTCACACCTGTAATCCAAGCACTTTGAGAGGCCGAAGTGGGCAGACAACCTGAGGTCAGGAGTTCAAGACCAGCCTGGCCAACATGGTAAAACCCCAACTCTACAAAAATACAAAAATTAGCCAAGCATAATGGCGGGTGCCTGTAATTCCAGCTACTCAGAAGGCTGAGGTGGGAAAATTGCTTGAACTCGGGAGGCGGAGGTTGCAGTGAACAGAGATCATGTCATTGCACTCCAGCCTGGGCGACAGAGTGAGACTCCATCTCAAAAACAATAACAACAACAAAAATTAAATCCCATTTGAGCTTAAGTAGCTTATCTAACATAAACTTATAATGTTTGTCTTACAGTTTAAACTTTTTATGTAAAATAAAGAAAGATATTAATTTCAAGAAAGGTAAGCCTGGCCAGGAGCGGTTGGCTCACATCTGTAATCCCAACACTTTGGGATGCCAAGGTGGGCGGATCACCTGAGGTCAGGAGTTGGAGACCAGCCTGGCCAACATGGTGAAACCCTGTCTCTACTAAAACCACAAAAATTAGCTGGAAGTGGTGGGGGGCACCTGTAGTCCCAGCTACTCAGGAGGCTGAGGCAGGAGAACTGCTTGAACCCGGGAGGCAGAGGTTGCAGTGAGCTAAGATCATGTCACTGCACTCCAGCCTGGGCAACAGAGTGAGACTCTATCTAAAAAAAAAAAAAAAAAAAAAAGGTAGTCAAACTTACATAACTTTTTTCAAGAAAGGTTGGCTAAAAAGTCATTTTCAATTTTATTACCAGTTTTAAGGAATTGGATTGTAGCATGCTATAGTGTGGTTTTTTTCTGATATTTCTTGTACTTGGGGTTCATTAAAGTTATTACATCTGGGGGTTTGCAGTTTTCATCAAACTGGAAAAAATTTTGGCCATTTTTTTTCTTCAAGTATGTCTTCTGTCCCATATGCCTCCCTTTCCAGGGCCTCCAATTATATGCATTTTAAGCTGCCTGAAATTATTCCACAGCTCGGAGATGCTCTGTTCATTTTTTTTGTTTGTTTTGTTTTTCTGTTTTTCTCAGAGAGTTTCCATTGCTTTATCTTTTTTTTTTTTTTTTTTATAACGAACCCCCGAGGGGGTGGTGCACCGTGCCTGGAAGTACTGCAATACCAGGTCGATGCGTGGAGTAGACGGAGCAAGCTCCTATTCCATCTCCCGGCTCCAAAAATCCGCTTAATATATTGTCCTCGGATTGCTTTATCTTTACATTACTAATCTTCTCTTCTACAGTGTCTATATACTGCAGTTAATCCCACCTAATGTTCTTTTCATCTTGGATGTTATACTTTTCATCTCTTACACTCTAATGTGGGTCTTCCAAATGTCTCACATGTCCTTATCTGACATGTTCAATTGTTCCTCTGCCTTCTTGAACATATGTCCTTGTCTACTAATTCTGTCTTCTACGTCACTTCTGGATCTGTTGCTACTGACTGATTTTTCTGCTTGTTATAGGTTGCATTTTCTTGTTTCTTTGCATGCCTGCTAATTTTTCAGTGGATGCTGGATATTTTTGAATTGCTAAATCATTGAGCTTTGTTAGGAATGCACTTATTTGAAAACAGTAAGTTAAGGCTACTGTTCAGGACTAGCTTTTAAGCTTTGTTAAGTGGGACCAAATTATGCCCTAGTGCTGAGTCCACACCCTTCTGAAGACTGTTTGATGCTTGCCCTGTGACTAGCAAATTCTTCACTCTGACTGGTAGGAACATAAACTATTCCTGGCCTTCTATGAACTCTGAGGATTATTCCCTGCTTGTTTCACGTGGTACCTTGCCCAGCCCTGGGTGGTTTCCTCACACACGTGTGCTGATCATCACTCGGCAGAAGACTCAAAGGACTCCTCTGAAGCTCTCTGATGCCCTCTCTCCTCTCTCTGGCAGCTCGCTCCTCCCATCTCCTTGGCCTCCTGCACTCCCAGCTCCAGCTCCTTAACTCAAGGGGAGCACAGGGTTCTGCCTGGGTTTGCCCCCCTGCCCCGTAGCCTGAAACTTCTCCAGGCACTGAGCTCCCCTCATGTTTCCCCACTCAGAATCATTGTTCTGCACTGCCGGGAAGTCACTGTTTCATACAATTTGGGGAAAGAACCTCTTCTTGGTCATACTACATACCATACTCCAAGAGATATAGTAGGAAGCTGTGACAGAACTTCTAGCTTACTTGGAGAAGTTAGGGAGAAAATCAAATGATAAAGAAAATGGAAGAACCAAAGTTTCCTCCATCTGCATTCTATTTGGCTTGCATTACTGCAGATCTCCTTTAAGAAAAGGGAGAAATCACGCACAGAAATATGCTAACAAGTTGACCAGGATAAATCAATGCCCAGGATAAGTAACTTTCTCTGCTTACAAAGACACTGACAATTATTATTTCATTTTGATACCCACTACTTACCAAACATGTTAATGTATCATGAACTGAAGATATTGCCACATTTTTATTCACTGGTTCCCTGAGACTGGAAAATTATTTCAAGGATTTGTCCAGGGTAAAAAGATTGAGAGAGGGTCACAAAGATGTATGAAGATCCACCATGTCTTTATAATTGCTGAAGCTCAATTATGAGTGTATATGGAACTCATTATACTAGTTTTTATTTTTATGTCTATTTGAAATATTCCATAATAAAAAATTAGAAACAACTATGGAAGGGAATGAAAAATTTACCTAAATTTTTAGGACCTAATTTATAGCCTGTTTACCCTACACTGGTTGCAGAAGAGAATGAAGCTGACACTCAGAAAGAAGCAGAGACAGAGACCGCAGAGCCACCCAGCCCTCATTCTTACTATTCCCAGCACAGCCTCTCCCCTCCCAAATATGTGAGACAATAAATCCCTCCTTTGTGTATGTTAAAGTTGGGACCTGTTCACTTAGAACCGAAAGGCACTGACCAATGGCAAGCTATAAATATTTGCATTCATCTTCTGGGAGTATACAGTATTACCTTGGGAATGCACCAAAATAGAAAATAAGTTAACACTAAATTTGTTAACTTTTGACCATTTTCTTTCTTTTTTTTTTTAAAGAGACGGTCTCGCTATGTTGCCCAGGCTGGAGTGCAGTGGCTATTCACAGGCGCAATCCCACTACTGATCAGCACGAGAGTTTTGACCTGCTCCGTTTCTGACCTGGGCCGGTTCACCCCTCCTTAGGCAACCTGGTGGTCCCCTGCTCCCAGGAGGTCTCCATATTGATGCCGAACTTAATGCAGACACCCGATCGACATAGCACACTACAGCCCAGAACTCCTGGGCTCAAGCGATCCTCCCACCTCAGCCTTCCAAGTAGCTGGGACTACAGGCACATGCCACCGTGCCCGGCACTTTTGACCATTTTCAAAAAATCAAGCCTACTTTTCAAATGCTGTGTATGTCTGGATCACAGTCTCTCAATACCAATTCCCATGAAGAGAAACCAGGACTCCTTGGGAAAGTGCTGATTCCTGGTCTGGGGCATGAAATGCCAAGATAAGCCTGGCGTCTTTGGATTCCAGAAATCAGAGACTGCAAAGACTAGCAGGGTCAAGTCCAAGAAACACGGGGGCTGCCTGCCAGCCAGTGAGGACCAATTTAAGCACTAAAGTTTGAAACACATCAAATGTTTTAAATTCGTGAGTTCGTAATGACACTTAAGAAAAGGAAAAGGAAAAGAAACCTCTTTGGTCACCTTTGGAGGGTGATAGTGAAGCAACTCATTTATTCTGACAACGAGAAAATGAGGAGACAGGAACAAAGTATTTTATTCTACCTTTCCTATACAAATTGTACCTCAGCATGTAATATAACTGATGAGCAAAAAATTTTTTTCAGAATTCCAGCAATAAATGCAGATGGGAGGCTTGGTGCTGTGGCTCACACCTGAAATTCCAGCACTCTGGGAGGCCAAGGTGGGAGGATCACATGAGCCCAGGAGTTCACAACTAGCCTGAGCAACACAGGGAGACCCATCTCTATAGTTAAAAGAAAAAAAAAGGCCAACACAGTGGCTCATTCCTGTAATCCCAGCACTTTGAGAGGCCGTGGTGGGTGGATCACTTGAGCCCAAGAGTTTCAGACTACCCTGGGCAACAGAGCGAAACCCCATCTCTACAACAAATACAAAAAATTTATCTGGGCATGGTGATGTGCACGTGACCTAGCTACTTGGGAGGCTGAGGTTGGAGGATCACTTGAGCCTGGGAGATGGAGGCTGCAGTGAGCTGAGATCATGCCACTGCACTCCAGCCTGGGTGACCAAGTAAGATTCTACCTCAAAAAAAAAAAAAAAAGATAATAGTAAGTGCAGAAGGAATAATACCACCATTATACAGCTCCTAATTAAACCATGGATGTGGGGAATAATTATCAATACTACCCCAAAGCCATGAGGTGAAAATCTGACAGGAAACATTATAACGGAAAGCTCCAACAGCAACACAGCACATGCACACAAAAAAAGACTGGATATCCTGCCCGCCTGAAATCCTTTTCTCTATAGGGAGGAAAGGTCAATTAGAAATACAAAGGGAAGAAGAAATTCACCAGTCTACACCATAACTATTCTTTTACATTAACCACTGTCGCAGATGAAAATCTGAAGTCTGAAGGGCACGGCAGGGGTGCTCCGTATAGTCTGGGCCATCTTCCTTAAAGCTGGCATTCACCAAGTACGAAAGCACCTACCAGAAATATTTGTCAGCATCCAACAGACATGGCAAGGCTATTCCATATTCTTTTCTTTTCAGGAAAGCTCTGCCCTTCTCATGATATCCCATAGCTAACATAAGGGCCTAGGAAGAAATATGAATTTTAAAAGCATTACTTTAAAATATAATAAAACAAAGTATATCAAAAGCATATTGTTTTTAAAAAATCAAATAAAGTAAAAAAAAAAAAACAAAAAAACAAGATCACAACTCAATCTAAAAGCCAATTAAATTAAGAAAAATATAATTAATTAAAGCTTTACTTCATTTAAATACTGAAGCAAGCACCTCATTTAATGTGGCTGATACAGCCCTAACCAGCACTTGGCCCTTTGTTTTCTTCAGTTTATTTTCATATCTGCTGATCTGGATCCACTTCTAATATTCTATTCAGACTAAACGTATTAAGAAGCAGCCAGTAATGCTGATCTCCTTTTAATTTATATTTTTGAGATGGAGTCATTCTGTCATCCAGGCTGGAGTGCAGTGGTGCGATCTCTGCCCACTGCAACTTCCGCTTCCTGGGTTCAAGTGATTCTCCTGCCTCAGCCTCCCAAGTAGCAGGAATTACAGGCATGCGCCACCACACCAGGCTAATTTTGTATTTTTAGTAGAGACAGCGTTTCACCACGTTGGCCAGGCTGGTCTCGAACTCTGACCTCAGGTGATCTGCCGCCTCCGCCTCCCAAAGTGCTGGGATTACAGGTGTGAGTCACTGCACCTGGCTGCTTGTATCATTTTTAAAAAGGGCATTCATTTCACTTTCTATTCTTAATCATCTAGTTTTTTCTGAAGTTATTTGTCAATTTTAGTATTTCCAACACAGTTTTTAAAAGGTGATCCAAAATTTTTTGAAGTTCATTAGTTTCTTAAATTTAAATGTTCGTATAATTCAGTCTGATAAAGCAGCAGTCCTCAACCTTTGGATAGTAGGGACTACTTTCACGGAAGTTTTTCCATGGACAAGGAGAAAGGGGGATGGCTTCAGGATGAAACTGCTCCACCTCAGATCATCAGGCATTAGATTCTCATCAGGAGCATACAACCTGGCTCCCTCACATGCACAGTTCACAACAGGGTTCATGCTCCTCCAAGACTCTAATGCCGCTGCTCATCCGACAGGAAGCGGAGCTCAGGTGGTCATGCTCACTTGCCTGCTGTTCACCTACTGTCAGGCCCGGTTCCTAACAGGCCACGGACTGGTATCCATCTGCAGCCTGGGGTTTGGGAACCCCTGTGATAAAGGTTTTCCAAAAAGATCTGGATGTCATCATTCAGTGTAAGAGAGCAGTGGGCAAATAATCATCATTTCCAAAAAACAAACATCAATCTACTGATAACTCAAACGTAATCCATATAGTTCTCCTTTGAAAACAATTTTAATCCTTAATTTTAAACAGAATAATTCATAGAATGATGCCCACTCAAAACTGTCCATTAAAAACAGAAAAATTAAAATTGATTTGATCCATAGTTATTCATTGTAAGAAGCTACTGAACCCTAGCTCAGAGATTGATCTCATAGTCCAAGTTCCAGAATGCTGCTTATAGATAGAGACCTCCATGGCTCTGGATGTAGTAGCTCATGCCTGTAATCCCAGCACTTTGGGAAGCCAAGGCGGGCAGATCACCTGAGGTCAGGAATTTGATACCAGCCTGACCAGTATGGTGAAACCCCGTCTCTACTAAAAATGTAAAAATTAGTCGGGTATGGTGGCGTGCACCTGTAATCCCAGCTACCCAGGAGGCTGAGGCAGGAGAATGGCTTAAACCTGAGAGGTGGAGGCTGCAGTGAGCCAAGATCGTGTCACTGCACTATAGCCTGGGTGACAGAGAGAGACTCCACCTCAAAAAAAAAAAAAAATTGCCCGTCATGGTGGCATGTACCTGTAGTTCCAGCTACCCAGAAGGCTGAGGTGAGAGGACTGCTCAAGCCCAGGAGGTTAAGGCTGCTGGTTAAGTGAGCTATGGTGGTGCCACTGCACTTCAGCCTGGGCAACAGCGTGAGACCCTGTATCTTAAAGAACAAAAACACGACTGGGTGTGGTGGCTCACACCTATAATCCCAACACTTTGGGAGGCCAAGGCAGGCAGATCACCTGAGGTCAGCCTGACCAACATGGTGAAACCCCATCTCTACTAAAAATACAAAATTAGCCAGGTGTGGTGGCACATGCCTGGAGTCCCAGCTATTTGGGAGGCTGAGGCAGGAGAATCCCTTGAACCTGGGAGATTGCACCAATGCACTCCAGCCTGGGCAACAAGAGCAAAACTCTGTCTCAAAAATCAAACAAACAAAAAAATGCAAAACCAGAGACATGTTTAAGATTAAACCCCCTACCTATTCCAAGTCACAGAACAGGGAAAGGGGTATGAGGAGACGGGAGAGATGTCAGAATCACCTGTGGACTTTTCCCAAAGTACACTGTTTGGGAGAGCTGCTGCACTGAAGGCAGTGGGTGGTGTCCTCAGGCATGCTGGAAGTCACTGCTCCAAGACAGTGAGGTCATGACATTTTGTACTAATGCACTGAAAACCACAGGGTGACGCCTACTAGATACAAGTACTCATAACATGGTGACATTTTCTATTTACAAGGCTGGAGATAGCACTGTTTCCAACCCTTTATAACACTTCCAAGATAGAGTAACTGCAAAACACCTCTGCCCTGACGTCAAATCTCAGAACAGGCCACACACTTCTCATCATACTTACTTTTCTTTCTGCTGGGGGAATTTTGATGGATCTGCCTGTCTGGTTAGCTATGTCTAAGTACGGTGTCATTTCTGGATCCACCACCGTCTCAGCTGCTGTAATAAAACCAGAAGGACCTCTATAAACTCAATGTGAAACAGCTGTGACGATGACAACCTTAACAATGTTAGCCTGTTGAGGGGAAACCCCAGTGAGAGCTGTGACCACCATCTGTGTGAGTCAGTGCTGCCCCTAAGCATCTGTGTGGGTGACAAGCCCGCGGCTCTGTGTACCTCTCTTTGCCAGTATTTCCAGTCCTCTCTTGGTCCTCTCAATCCGTTTATCTTTGAGTTCAGCCTCATTTTGTTCCTCTTCCTCTAACTGGAAGTTTTTCCTCATATCCTCTTCAGACTGTTTGAGTTCAAGCACCATCGCTTTTACGTTGTGAGTCACTCCTTGCTCTTCAAGGGTTTTCCCTATAAAAATCAGCATCACCTATTATTTTCAAAAGCCATTAAGCTTACCAGGTAATAGTCCATTTTCTATGTTAAGTGGAATTGTTTTTCTTTTTGAGACAAGGTCTCACTCTGTGACCCAGGCTGGAGGGCAGTGACATGATCATGGCTCACTGCAGTCTTCATCTTCTGGGCTGAAGCAATTCTCCCACCTCAGCTCCTGAGTAGCTGGCACTACAGGCCATGCCACCAAACTCAGCTACTTTTTGTATTTTTCGCAGTGATGAGGTCTCACTATGTTGCCCAGGCTTGTCTTGAACTCCTGGGCTCAAGCGATCTTCCCACCTCTGCCTCACAAAGTGCTGGGTTACAGACATGAGCCCTCGCTCCTGAACAAAACGGAATTCTTAAACCTGCATACCAACACCCTACATAATTGGTAAAAATATGCTTAAATTTGGTTGAAACTATAACACTGTTAAGCAGTGGTTAAAATCAGCTAGTGACAATAGACTCAACTAAATTCATCTTTTCTAATCTTCTTTACTCTCAGCCTAAGACCAGATCAAAGCAACAAATATTTGAGAATCTACTACAGGGAGAACTGTGCTAGACAATATAAATAAGGAAGTGAGAAAGTGTCACACACCTTTCCTCCCCTCTAGTTGGAAAAATAATAAAGCCAATTCACAGCTACAAACAAGAAGCTGTACTGTAGTCTGCTGTCATGGTTAGAAGCAAAAACCAGCAGAGTTTGGTGGTTCACACCTGTCATCTCAGCACTTTGGGAGGCCGAGGCAGGTGGATCACTTGAGCCTAGTTGTCCAAGACTAGCCTGGGCAACACACTGACAGCCCCATCTCCACACACAAAAAATAAAACATTAGCCTGGAATGATGGTGTGCAACTGTGGTCCTAGCTACTCACTGGGAGGCTGAGGTGGGATTGCTTGCACCTGGGAGGCGGAGGCTGCAGTGAGCTGCAATCGCACCACCACACTCCCGCCTGGGTGACAGATAGAGACCCAATCAATCAATCAATCAATCTATCAATCAATGCAAAGACCATGGGCTCCATCTGCCGTTTTAACTCTGTGGCCCTGAACAACTACCTGTCTTCTAGGACTGTTTCCTCATATATAAATTGGAAATAAAGAGCAGAAATCAGTGAAACAGAATGAAAGAAAACAGTAACAAAATCAAAAGCTGGCTCTATGAATAAATTAACCAAATACACAAATCTAACAAAAATTAGGTCAAAGATGCAAATAAACAAAGTGAAAAAGGGTAAATACAGATTTAAAAATAACAAAATAGCTCAAAATCAGGGAAACAGGAGAAAAAAGAAAAAATAACAAAAAAATATTATGAACTATAAACACAAATGTAAACATATTTCCGGAAAACTGTAGCTGGATTTTTTTTCTTTTGAGAAATATGACAACCTTTCTAACAGCAATACACAAAATAAAGGTCCACCCATGGTTAAGTCATCTTGATTAAAAAAAAAAAAAAAAGCCAAGGGTTGGCAGAGGCCACCAGATTTTAAGACTACAACAAAGCCACAGTAATAAAAACACCACAGGTGAAGAGGAGGAGCAGAAAGCACAGAAACAGGGCCCCAAAAAGGGTCACCATCAATCCGCGGGGAAAGGATGACTATTTAATGCATTATATAGAAAGAAAATAAAGGAACCCTTAGCCTTTATCTAGAAAGGGGGACTCTGGACAGACTGAAGACCTCTTACGGATTAAGCTAATATTCAAGAAAACATAGACTATCCTTGCGGCCCGGGGTTAGGGAAAGAACTTCAACAAAACACAAGCCATAGGCAATGGATTTGATGACATCAGAATCAAGGATTTCTGTCTAATGAAGGATACCACAAACAGAATTAACAGAGAGATGAGACAACAGTGAAAAGATACCCATGACACCTAAAATAGACGATGGGAAATTGCTAGAGACGACGCTGGAAAGGAAGGCCAGGGTCAGCTATGAGGGGCTATCTCATATCAAGCTAAGAAATGTGAACTGAATTCTCGAGGCCACAGGAACGCACTAAAAGCCAATGGGGCTCCAGTGCTTGTTTGGAAACCCTGCAATGGCTAACTGGTCTCCCCAAGTCAATGCATGCCTCCCTCAAATACATTCCCCTACTGTGTGACCTTTATAAACACAAACAGCTTTGTGCGCCACTCCCCAGCATAGATGTCTTCCATTTCTCTTAGGAGAAATGGACTAACACTGACTAAGGTCCTCTGGTTTCTCATTTCCCGACAGCTGTGCCACTGACATCTTGGGCTGGGCAAGTCTCTGTCGCGGGTCCTGTTCTGGGCACTGCATGAGGAGCAGCATCCCCAGCCTCTACCCACTGAATGACAGCAGCACAGCCTCCCCATCACCAAGTCAGAACCACCAAACTTGTCTCCAGACAACGCCAAATGTCTCCTGGGTGTTCACAGTGGGGCCTCTGCCTGCCCCTCCATCCTTAAAAAGCACTCCCCTCCCCACACTTTCCACACACGGCCACACGGGAACTTCCTCAGTTCCTCAAATTCACACCATAGCGCTCTGACATGAGGCTGTCAGTCTGGGACACACGCCACCATGTCCTCCCCACTGTCCTCACACAGGCTTCGCTCTTCTCCCTCAAGAAGAATTTGCTGGAACTGGCAACTTACACTCAGCACACCTCATCTTCCATTCTGTAGCATTTAATCTAAGCTGTAATGAGTGTCTTTCTTCCCACTATCATAGAGCAGACAATAAATATTTATTGGAAAAGCTATTTTGTGCTTAACTTCTAAATCAGCTGTGGATTATAAATGGAATAAAGCTACACATTTTTGAAAAGAGAGTGAGAAAAAGAGGGTAGTCATTATTTGCATATTAGGTTCATTGAAAAATTATGCCTACTTTGCCATACATACCTAGTTGTAGCTGCTTCTTATTTATGACAATTTTGATATAATTTTCTTGAAATCCAAAGGTTTCAGCTATTCTGTAAAATAAGACCAGTGAAAACTGTAGGAAAACAAAATTGTTATTTATTATCCATTAAAAAGACTTTAGCCAGGCCCAGTGGCTCACGCCTGTAATCCCAACACTTTGAGAGGCCAAGGTGGAAGGACAGCTTGAGCCCAGGAATTCAAGACCAGCCTGAGCAACACAGAGAGATCCTACCTAAAAAAATTTTTTAACATTAGCCAGGCCTAGTAGCCCATGGCTATGGTCCTAGCTGCTTGGGAGGCTTGGGTAGGAGGATCGCTTGAACCCAGGAGTCTGAAGTTGCAATGAGCCATGTTCATGCCACTGTGCTCTAGATTGGGTGACAAAGCAAGATCCTGTCTCTAAAAAATAAATATTTTTAAAAAGAAGGCTTTAATCATGATAGCTATTTTATACATTTTTATCAGAAACATCCAGGATTTCAACTGTCTGACTCACAACCATCACAATAAAGACATCTTACTAGCTGGCTGTGTGAAACTGTAGGAAACAAGGTCCTTTGAAAGTCTCTGTTTTCCTACTTGTTCCCAAAGGCAAGGGAGAGCACAGTGCTGCAGCTCCACGTCAACAGGAAGCCCTGGCTGCACATCAGGAGAAAATCCACCCCCTAGACCTTCTGTGGTCTCCTTGGAGGAGCCCACAACAGAGGGGCTGACCCACAGGGTCTTCTACGCATGTGTGTTAAATGCCACTTCCCAAACCCATCCCCAACAGCTCTGATGTAGACCAAAGAAGGAAATGAGGAAAATCAGCTGAAGAAATACACCAGCTAGCTAGCCCTGGAGTGCTCCAAACACTTAGCATTTTAAAACATATAAGGAGATGAAATAACTGACCAGATCTCAAAGTTAGGATTTCTCTAGTATGTGCAGACAAGTGTGTGTGTGTGTGTGTGTGTGTGTGTGTGTGTGTGTGTGTGTGTGTGTGTGTGTGTGTGTGTGTGTGTGTTTTACAGACGGGCCAACAGCCTGAAATCAGATAAAACACTGTGCTGAAGGTCATAGCAAGCTATTAGTGCACTAGGGAAAATAACAGTAATTCAAAACTAATGAGCTAATGACTATCAGGTGTCTCCTGTTTATATCACTCATTCATTTATTCAAACATGCACCAAGTGTCTCCCATGTGACAGGCATGGAGTCCCCACTGCTCAGAAGTTACACCAGGAAATAGTGTTTGCAAGTCCTGAGTCCTCACTTTGCCACTTACCCACCAGTGTTAGCTCTAATAAGTTCTTCAGCCTCAAAGCCTCGATTTTCTCTTCTGTAAAATGAGGATAGTACTTGCCCTACCTATCTTAGGAGGATGCTCACAGAGGAACAAACGAGCTGATGGAAACAGGCCCAGAGCACCCGGACACGGACCACACATATACTTACTTAGACCTCAGTTCTCCGCCAGTGATGTGCAATCGGGTCTCCAACAAGTTTTTCCTATCCTGTTAAAAGTAAGACAAATAAGGTAAAATGTACTTCAATTTAACACATTTTGGAGCGATTACCCTGTGAAATCGAAAAGCTGACAGCAGAGGATATAAACTTAGCTCACTGTTAAGAACTAAAACGCTGCCTGCCTAGAAGTCTACTCAACATAACTCAGCACAGGCTGACCCTGTGACTTGCACGTCCTCCAGGGGGCAGCAGTGTGGCACCATCAGGCAGGGCTGCTTAGAAGGCCAGTCTCACGGCTGGCCACCTCTAAAATTCCAGAACATTCCCACCATCCCTCAAAGAAACACTATGCCTGCACCCCATTCCCTCCCCTTTGCCCCCCCAGCCCCTGGCAACCACGAATCTATTTGCTGCTGCTACAGATTTGCCTATTCCAGACAGTTCATGTAAATGGGATCGGGCAGTACGTGGCCTTGTATGTCTGGCTTCTTCCCTACGCATCATGTTTTCAGGCTCATCCACGCTGCAGATGCACTGGCACTTCATTCCTTTGCATTGAGAATAGCTTCCATCGTATGAGTAGACCACATTTATCTATCCATTTATCTGTTGATGGACATTTGGACTACTTCCTTCCCTCAGCTATTGAATAATGCTGCTATGACCATTCATGAATGGGCTTTTACATATTAATATATACTCTTATTTCTTTGGAGAGTATTGGCACTTATCAGTCCCAAGAGGCTCTGGGTGCCCTGCACAGTGACATTTCTAGATGTGAATTACTTGGCCACGGCAATGAGAGGAGGTGACCCCACCCAGATGTCCTTGGCCCTGCCTGAGCACTCAACGGACGGCCCTCTGACCTCCACCAGAACAGGAAAAGGATGAAGACCTCAGTGATGTGCCCTCCTGCACAGGGTTCTAGGAAACCTGGGAGTCCCTAATTCCCTATTCTTTCTAAACGTTCACACTCTAGAAAGGGTCAGAATGTGACATACGGCTCTGTGGTATTTTAGAGGTCTAAGAGAGTCTCTAAAAGCCTACCTCGGGAATGTTCCAGTTTAAGAATTCGTAACATTAACTTTCAAGTTGATAAATTTTCAATATGTAAAGTAACTTAAAAGAATTCTAACTTTGGATTGTAACTTTCCAAAAAATAACAATGTATTTGTTCACATCACTAACCAGACATTACTGCCTACTCAAATTTAGGGAAATTACTCACTTTTCTTAGTCTTGGTGGTAAAAACACCTCGATTGTAGCAATTCCTGTTGTTCTATAATTTTCATTTCCTGTTCCACGCTCAATTGCCTTGCAACGTATTTCTTCTATTATCTTTTCTACTTCATTTTCACAGCATTCTAGTTTTTCAGAGTACTTCTTAGCAAGGCCCTATCAAGAAAAATCAGAAAATGCAATACCAACTTAAACAAAAAAGGCAAATTATAGAAAAGGCATGAAAGACTCTAAGGCCATCAACTCTGATGGGTGGAGGTCACCCTGTTACACTGCAGTCCACGCTGTGGCTTGACATCTTGAGAGGTGTGGCATTTAGAAAGGATCCAGGAAAAAATGAAAACATTTATTTGAGGACAGGCACAGTGGCACATGCCTGTAATTCCAGCACTTTGGGAGGCCAAGGTGGGTGGATCACTTGAGGTCAGGAGTTTGAAACCAGCCTGGCCAACATGGTGAAACCCTGTAACTACTAAAATACAAAAATTAGCTGGGCGTGGTGGCACGTGCTTGTAGTCCCAGCTACTCAGGAGGCTGAGGCAGGAGAATCACTTGAACCCAGGAGGCAGAGGTTGCGGTGAGCCGAGATGGTGCCAATGCACTCCAGCCTGAGTGACAGAGTGAGACTCCATCTCAAACAAAACAAAACATTTATTGGATAAATGTTTTTTACCTACAAATCGTAACAACAACAACAACAACAAGACTCTCAAGAGAAAAAGTAAAAATAACCAAGAATCTTCTAGGAGGACAAGAAGGGTGGGCTACGAGTTATGTGACTGCAATCTATTAAAAAAGTATTTTAAGGAATAGTGAACTGTTCAACTCCACTGGAGGGGAAAACAAGAAAAAAAAAATTCTAATTTATCAAACTTGTGAGAACAAATCAGGTTGAACTTAATTTTCTTAATGAAAAACTGTGAATCACAGAAACTAGTTGTAAAATTATTTGTCAGGGAGAGCTTTAGAAATAAGAAAAAAATTAGAAGATTTAAGGGGCCTCAAGAAAGGATGTGAACCAGTTATTACTGAAGGCAAAGTTGTTATGTTTCCTCCCCCAAAAGAATACTGATTAGTATCTCTAATCCAAAAATCCGAAATCTCCAAAATTTTGAATTGAATTTTGAATCTGAAGATGCTCAAAGGAAATGCACACTGAAGTATTCTGAATTTTGAATTTTTGGATTAGGATGCTCAACGAGTAGGTATAATGCAAACATTCCAAAATCCAAAACATTTCCAGTCCCAAATATTTCAGATAAGGGAGACTCCTCTCAATCTGTATTTGCATTTGAGGTTTAATGTTTCATTAAACATCTTATAAAACAGTAAACACTTCAAAAAACCCTAAAGGTCAAGGTTTCATTAAATTCATGATGCAATACCATACAGTACATAAAAATTATGATGTAAGCATAAATTTATGACAGAAGAGATGTTGATGATATATGTGAAGTCAGAAAACTTTATAGATATGAGCAAAGGTTGGGCGCAGTGGCTCATACCTGTAATCCCAGCACTTTGGAAGCCAAGGCGAGAGGACTGCTCAAGCCCAAGAGTTTAAGACCAACCTGGGCAAACAAAGTGAGAACTCATTGCTACAAAAAATAAAAATATAGTAGCCAGGCATGGTGACATGCGCCTGAAGTCTCAGCAACTCCCGAGGCTGGGGTGGAAGGATCACTTGAGCCCGGGAGTTTGAGGCTGCAGTGAACTATGATCATGCCATTGTACTCCAGCCTGGGCAACAGACCAAGACCTTCTTGTCTCTTAAAAAGAAAAAGAAAAAAAAAGTAACATAAACCTATATATCCTTTTTTTCTTTTAGCGATGAGGTCTCACCCAGTAATCCCATTACTGGGTATATACCCAAAGGATTATAAATCATTCTGTTATAAACACACATGCATACGTATGTTTATTGCGGCACTGTTCACAAAAGCAAAGACTTGGAACCAACCCAAATGCCCATTAATGACAGACTGGATAAAGAAAATGTGGCACATATACACCATAGAATACTATGCAGCCAGGAAAAAGGATGAGATCATGTCCTTTGCAGGGACATGGATGAAACTGGAAAGCATCATTCTCAGCAAACTGACACAAGAACAGAAAACCAAACACTGCATGTTCTCATTCATAAATGGGTGTTGAACAATGAAAACACAGGGACACAGGGAGGGGAATATCACACACCGGGGCCTGGGGGTTGGGGGTTAGGGGAGGAATAGCAGGGGGTTGGAGATTGGGGAGGGAAAGCATTAGGAGAAATACCTAATGTAGATAACGGGGCGATGGATGCAGCAAACCACCACCATGGCACGTGTATACCTATGTAACCTGCACGATCTGCACATGTACCTCAGAACTTAAAATATAATTTAACAATATATAAATAAATTTTTTAAAAAAGAGAGAGATGGGGTTGCCCAGGCTGGAGTGCAGTGGCTATTCACAGGTGCCACCATAACATACTACAGTCTCCAACTCCTGGGTTCAAGTGATCTTCCTGCCTTAGCCTCCTGAGTAGCTGGGACTACAGGCATGCACCACTGTGTCCAGCAATACTTTTTTTTATAGTACTTTTTAAATAGTTACGTAGGAAAATAGGAGGCATATACCTATATTAATGGTGTTTAATATATTTTAAAAATACATTCTTTATATTTTTGTATTTATATACATACTTTTTCCTAGTATATTATAAATACTTAAAAAAAATTTCTATAATTTTTTAGAAAACCTAACTAGTGAGGATGTCTTTCTTCCTCTTGTCACCAGCCAATTCTGACACCAACTGGAAGTCATACAATTCCATTCTGATACTAACTACCCAGAGTCAGTGTTACACTCCACAGGTTTAAGGGCTCAGTCCACAAAAAAGCCCTAACTTCAGGCACCAGTTACCAAGTAGTTGGTCCCCACGTTACCCATACTTTTGTCTGAAGTAGTACAAAGTCGAGGGTTCACACACGCACCCCTCTCAGGTTCCATGATTGCTAGAACAACTCGAAGAACTCCGGAAAATGCTATACTGACTAATATAGTTCATTATAAAGGACACAAATGACCATTCATATGAAGAGGTACTAAGGCAAGGTTTGGAAGGGTCCTGGGCACAGCAGCCTCTGTCCCATGGAGTTCAGGTGTACATCCCTGACATGTGGATGTGTCCACCAATTTGGAAGCTACCTGAAATCTGTTCTTTAGGGGTTTGTATGGAAGTTTCATTATGTGGGCCTGATTGATTAAATCACTGGCGATTTGTATTAGTGATCAGCTCAATCTCCCCTGCTCAGAGGTTGGAGGGTAGGATTGAAAGCTTCAACTGTCTGATCAAGGCTTGGCACTTCTGGTGACCAGCCCCATCCTGAAGCTATCTAGTGGCAACCAAGCCACATCAGAACCAAGCTTGTCCCTATTATGCTTGCCACTCAGGAAATCCCAAGAGTGTTGGCTCTGCCAGGAACCAGGGACAAAGATCAAATATCTTTCCTAGGATGCCACACCTAGTTTCTGAACCAAGAGACTGTAACAAGCAAATTCAGAAGCAAGGTCAGAAGGTGGGTCACAAAGAAAAAGTGAGGCCTGCCTGGAACAGAAGAAATAGAAGAACTAAGACCCTAATACAGTTTGTCACCTCCCAAGCACATCATTATGTCACAACACAGAGCAATCTAATGCCTCGTGACAATCCTTAGCCCGATAAATGTTACATCATGTTCAGGATACTCCGACTGAAAGCACATAAGTACATGCTAGGAAATTCCGGTATGAGAGATTTCTGGCAAAAGTAAGATTTCCAGTAAAAATGAGCAATGTTTCTCTGGTTAGAAAAGCAAGCAGACTTCAGTTTCTAGAAACATCACTTACATACAATACCATTTGTGATGATGTCATAAAAAAACTGATACAACTGTTAGAAAAAACCTGTTTTGGAAAAATGAACACTGATAGTAACAGTATCCAAAAAAACTGGGGGAAGGGATCAATTGTTTTACAGCAGATGATGACAGCAAGGAGGGCCCAGAATGAACCAAGACACTGTCACTCTGAACACACAATGCAACAACTTACTGGCACCAATACTGTTGCACCAACAGGTCAAAATTAGTTTCAGATGAATAATGTTATATAATGCTGTGATGGTATTAAAAATAATACATGCCTAAAAAAGCAGATAACATTCCCATGTGAATAAAATATTAGTAAACAAAAATAAGGACGTCAATTCCTAGTAAAAAGTGGGTACCGGCTGGGTGCAGTGGCTCATGCCTGTAATCCCAGCACTTTGGGAGGCCAAGGCAGGTAGATCGCAAGGTCAGGAGTTCAAGAACAGCCTGACCAACATGGTAAAACCCTATCTCTACTAAAAATACAAAAATTAGCTGGGCATGGTGGCACATGCCTGTTATCCTAGCTACTCAGGAGGCTGAGGCAGGAGAATTGCTTGAACTGGGACCCAGGAGGCGGAAGTTACAGTGAGCCGAGATAACACCATTGCGAGCTACACAGCGAGACTCTGTCTCAAAAAAACAAAAAGTAGGTAATGCTTTGGTTATGCTGAAAGTTTGTATGGTCATGACTGACAATTTCCAGTCACTTCAGAATCTTATTTACCAAAGAGATTTATAATGCTACTAATTATTGATGTCTTAAAAGACAAATACCTTTAATGCCAAACCAACTTTTTTATTTTCATCTGTATATGGAGGTTTCCAAAGTTGAATCCTGTCTTCCCTTAAAAACTGGGTCAGTTTTGCTTGAAGATACTTCTTTTGTGCCATCCTTGAAAGCAAAACAATACATTAATAAAACTCCACACCACATTTTAAAATGTTGTATAACTTACCTACAAGGTAAGGTATTTTGTTGGGTAAGCAGAGCTCCCTTCCTCTCTCATTAAATCTAAATTACTATAACTTAAACAAGCTCCAGACTTCCCTTAAAATATATAAATATATACATTCAATTATATATATTACATATACAAAATATGTATTTCAAAGTTGCTAATATGTAGCAAGGATTATTACACTTTTCTATTTCTTAACCTGCTATTCTCTTACCTAAGAGGAAAGAGAAAAAACAGGAAAGATGGCTCTCTCAAGTAGTAAACTTTTTTCTTTTTTTGAGACAGAGTCTCGCTCTGTCGCCCAGGCTGGAGTTCAGTGCGGTGATCTTGGCTCACTGCAACCTCCGCCCCCTGGGTTCAAGCAACTTTCTTGCCTCCAAGCAATTCTCCTGCCTCAGCCTCTCTAGTAGCTGGGATTACAGTCACGTGCTACCACACCCAGCTACTTTTTGTATTTTTAGTAAAGATGGGGTTTCGCCATGTTGGCCAGTCTGGGGTAGAATTCCTGACCTCAAGTGATCCACCCGCCTCAGCCTCTCAAAGTGCTGGGATTACAGGCATGAGCTTGTAAATTCTCTCATACTTTGGCTAGTTTAACATAAAACAAAAGGCCAACAACCCTGGTAGTTAAATATAAAGAAAAGCTTGCTCAAACTGTAAACTATCAATAATAAATATTGTCAGACAGGCGTGGTGGGTCAGGCCTGTAATCATAGCATTTCGGGAGGCCGAGGCAGGTGGATGTCTTCAGGTCAGGAGTTTGACACCAGCCTGGCCAACATGGTGAAACCTTGTCTCTACTAAAAAAAAAAAATACAAAAACTTAGCCGGGTGTGGTGGCGGGTGCCTGAGGCAGGAGAATCGCTTGAATCCAGGAGGCAGAGGCTGTAGTGAGCCAAAATCACACCACAGCACTCCAGTCTGGGCAAAAGAGTGAGACTCTGTCTCAAAATAATAAAAATAAATATATAAATATTTTCTACATCAGAATTTTTTAAATCAAAAAGATTACAATACTAGAAAAACTTTTCCTATTTTCTGTTTAACAGCCTAATAGCATATCTGTTATTCAGATCTAACACTGATGGGATCATTTCACAGCTGAGAAAACCAGGGCCCTGAGTTTCTACAACGACTCAGGCAAAGACACAAAATTAGGCGGCATCATAACTAGCATAACTTCCACCCACAACACTGAACTTTTGTCATGGAGTCCCTTGCTGCTTGTCTGTTCCATGTGTGTAACTTCTCTCTCCCAGAGAAGCACATGCCCGGTGGGGCTGTCTACGCATCCCTAGCACAGCAGTTCAAAGGTGCATGCGAGGTGGCGGCGATGAGAGGCAGCCGGCAGGCACAGCGCTCTAAGGTCTGCCAAATCAGACAAGCGGTAAGTACAGAAAAATGTTATTATCACCTGAATGATGAGGACAAGTTCCAGAGAGTCGAAAAAATAGGAGTGACTATTACAGAGATAAATAAATTTCTTTTTTCTATTGAAGGCCAGTATTCCACATCCTCCCAAACCCAATTCACGCAACTGTGAAATCAAGTTTGGTAGCTTCGGTGTATTTCATAAACAAAGATTTATTTTTTTTTTTTTAATTAATTTTTTTTTTCTTTTGGCCAGCACGAGGCGCTAAACAAATATTTTTTAAAAGGAAGTTCAAATCTATTTTATGTTAGTGAAGGGACAAGAATTAGGTTAATCAGGACAGGGAGGAGAAAAGAGGAAGGAATAACAGCCAAGGAGGTGCTGTGTATATCCCAGGTGACCCACAAGAGAATCCTCGATTTTCCAGCACTGACAAACTGCTTATCACAGCAAAGCATATGAGTACTCAGAGCATTGGCTTTTCAAACACAAGTTGTGGGTAACCACCCATACAGGCATCGAGGAATGAGAGCTAAGCAGAACCCTGGCACAGTTAGGGCTTGAAGAATACCTCAGTTTATAGTGTTACTACTCAGCTATTTCCTTTTACATAATCTTTTATATAATCATATATTAGTTTATAGAATTAGGGCTTGAAGAATCCCTTTATATAACCCTCTATATATGATCATATAATAGTTGATAGTACGAGTGCCTAAAGAATATTTCCCTACATATATATATATATTAGTTCATAATTGGAGGAATGCCTAGAGTACACACAGTACAGAGCATGAATTAAGGAATAAGCAGCTTATAATCGGAGGAATGTCTAGAGCAGACACAGTGCAGAGCATGATTTAAGGGAAAAACAGTTATACCAGGACAAGAATCCATGGCCCAGGCGGCAGCGTTCAGTA
>CAUYQU010037499.1:0-39774 GCA_963574635.1 Cheracebus regulus
TGGGGTACATGTGCAGATCATGCAGGATTGTTGCATACGTACATACATGGCAATGTGGTTTGCTGCCTCCATCCCCCCATAACCTACATCAGTTAAGACTGTTTAACACCAAGCCCAGCCATGGGTTTTTACCCTCAAATATCTATGAGTTGAGTGAATTCCTCTCTTCTTTTTTTTTTTTTTTTTTTGAGACAGAGTCTTGCTCTATCACCACGCTTGAGTGCAGTGGCACAATCCTGGCTCACTGCAACTTCTGTTTTCCCATTTCAACCAATTCTCCTGCCTCAGCCTCCCAAGTATCTGGGACTACAGGCATGCACCACCACGCCAGGCTAATTTTTTGTACTTTGAGTAGAGACGGGGTTTCACCGTGTTGGCCAGGATGGTCTTGATTTCTTGAACTCATGATCCACCTGCTTCAGCCTCCCAAAGTGCTGGGATTACAGGCATGAGCCATCGTGCCTGGAAGAATTCCTCTCTTCTTAAGGTCCCAAGAATACGGGATTCCTGGGCCTGTTAGAAAATGACACTCTTTACTCACCAAGGGTTAAGAACCCTATACAGGGACTGTATAGACAAGGTCCCAAGGGGCTTTTATTGGCTCTGTAAGTCTAACTTGATTCCTTAAAGGGAAGCATATCCTTCCAGTCAAAGCCTTGGTAAAACAACTAGTTTCTGCAATTGTGTACTGTTGTAAAAGAAAATGGATTCTTATTGCACTGATGCAAACAATTGTATTGCCATAAGTAAAGAATACTCACAAATAGTTTCCAAATTCTGGAGAAGCCAGGCAGAAAGAAACAAGCAGGCTTCAAATTTTGTTCACAGGAGTATACCTTATGTAATTATGAAAGGCTGTAATAGCTTAAGATAAGTTTCCTTGACTCTGAAAAACAAAACAGGGATCAGAAACATTTTGAGCAAAAACGTTAAAAAGTCCATTTTGTTAACTGTTGTTTTGCTTGATATTCATGAACATTTCAGCTCCTCGTGGATCCTGAACATTTTTTCTTTATTCCAATGTCATAATCTAAAAAGTTATTAGAAACTTGCATTTGAGAGCACCTGTCAAAGTCCTGTAGCTGATTATAAACCATTCTTTGAAGAGGATTAAAACAAGATAATAATTATCTGTGAATGATGAAATGTACAGGGTAGCTACAGTCAAGAACACAATTGACAAAGAAATTTGGTTATTTCTGTGGTATACAATAACTTAACATTAAAAAGTGTTTAATTATGATTAATGACATATATGCAGACATTAGAATTTTTTAAATCCTGTACAATTTTCAAATGTAGTTTAATATTATTCACTAAAATATTACCTGAAGAAGATTAAACATCATTTTGGCAATCCCATATACTTAAACATGTTAAATAATCCTGTTTATCTCTCTTCTGGATACTTCAAGAGCCCTATGCAGCATCCAAAAGCTAGGGGTCAGGAAAGACAATTTTGAAATTGAAATTCAAAACTGTCAAAATTTCCAAAACTGATTTTAGGAAGCCTCTTAAATAGGTTAGAGGTTTAAAACATTTGATGTTATGAAATAGAATTCCAGATTACCATAAGTTATTTTGCCAAAATAATGACTCAAAAATTTTAAAAGGCAAAAATCTTTCATTAGTTTTTACTATTACATGAAAATCCTGCTCAAAGCCAAATTTCACCCTTGCATTAGTTTATTAATGTTAAACCGTGGCCAGGCATGGTGGCTCATGCCTATAATCCTAGCATTTTGGAAGGCCAAGGCAGGTGGATCATGAGGTCAGGAGACCGAGGCCATCCTGGCTAACATGGTGAAACCCCCATCTCTACTAAAAATACAAAAATTAGCCAGGTGCAGTGGTGCACACCTGTAGTCCCAGTTACTCAGGAGGCTGAGGCAGAAGAATCACTTAAACCCAGGAGGCAGAGGTTGCAGTGAGCCAAGATCATATCATTGCACTCCAGCCTGAGTGAGAAAGCAAGACTCTGTCTCAAAAAAAAAAAAAGTTAATGTTAACTCCATTTTTTAGATGAAAACTTATAGACAATTTCATCTAATCTTAATGAATTTGACCATGAGGTAAGACTCTTATAAACCTTTTATAACTCTTTACCAATTTTGCTAAAGTGCAGATTAGCTTCTTAAGAAAACCTTGTATGTATGTGCCAGGCACAGTGGCTCATGCCTATAATCCCAGTACTTTGGGAGGCTGAGGTGGGAGGATCACCTGAGGTCAGGAGTTCAAGGCCAGCCTGACTGACATGGAGAAACCCTGTCTCTACTAAAAATACAAAATTAGTAGGGCATGGTGGCACAGGCCTGTAATCCCAGCTACTCGGGAGTCTGAGGCAAGAGAATTGCTTCAACCCAGGAGGCAGAGGTTGCAGTGAGCCAAGATTGTGCCATTGCCCTCCAGCCTGGGCAACAAGCGCAAAACTTTGTCTCAAAAAAAAAAAAAAAAAGGAACGAAAGAAAAGAAAACCCTATTGGGCTTTTATTTCCATGCTGAATTTATAGGATATTTAATAATTTCCTTTAACTTTAACCAGTGTCCACACAGGATTTCTTTTGCAACATTAATTTGTACAGTATCTCCACAACTTGTTTAAACCTTCAGTTTTATCTTATCTGATTCAAAACAATCCCTTAACCGTAGGCAAAAATTATTTCCATGCCTTCCTATACTTTTTTTTTTACTAAAAACACAATTTACTATTTTTACACACATTGTATGTAAATCTATTTTCAGTAGTCTCAATTACATGTTATAATGGTAACTCTTAGCAATTTAAAATTTTAATGTAAAACCTGGTAAGTTGTTTTAATGATGTAGTAGACACAGATAAAATCTGAACCTAGTATCTGGCCTGCATAATTTAGACCATCTATTTACATTTTGAACACATTTGTATTTTACCAATAATCCTTAAGACTGTTTTTATTTTTCAAATATTAAAGTTACGTGAACCAAAAAGCATTTAGCTTTTATTTTTTAAAAAAAAAAAATTTGATCTAAGCACTTATTTTTCTTTAAGCCAATTAATTAGAGCTCTTTTTATAGACATCACATGCAACGCATATATAACCACACACAAAAACAGAAGCAGATCTAGTAGTTATCAAATATTTGTCCACCAATTTTTAAATTGGTTTATTGGCCTCTGGGTGGGGCCCATTAAGAGCGGTGCTAAGAAAGCATGCAGTTTTTAGGGCTTAATAAACAGGCATAGCTGGAGGACAGAAACAGATTTTGAGAGGGATCTATTTGCCTCTAATTCTTGGGGCTCCAAGAGGAGAACAGAAGTTTCTCCCAAAATGGAATCTATGGCACCTTTTCTGTTTTTCCCAAGGAGTCCCAGGCTACTGGAAATTATCTTGGGGCCTCTCGTGTGTGCATTGACAAGAAGCTAGTTGCAGTGACTCATGCCTGTAATCCTAGCACCTTGGGAGGCCGAGGAGGGCAGATCACCTGAGGTCAGGAGTTCAAGATCAGCTTGGCCAACGTGGTGAAAACTCATCTTTATTAAAAATACAAAAATCAGTTGGGTGTGGTGGTGGGTGCCTATAATCCCAGATACATGGGAGGCTGAGGCAGGAGAATTGCTTGAGTCCAGCAGGTGGACGTTTCAGTGAGCTGACATTGCACCACTGCACTGCAGCCTGAGTAACAGTGAGACTCTGTATTAAAAAAAAAACAAACAAAAAAAAAAAACCTTTTCCAGAAAAACAAGATCCAAGAAGAACAAAGGTCTTTTAAATATACCTATAACTTAGATATCCACATGTAATTAAGCTGAGTGTTCTTTAAGAAACCCTTTTAAATCTCTTGTTACCCAACTTTAGCTACACCAAGGGGTTAATTTTTCTGGCTTTTGAGCTTTACCAAAAGTAACCTCACAGGTGAAACCAACAAGCCTCAATTAAGATTATGATTTAACCACAAGGGTGTGAGGTATTTTCATAGTGGGATAAGCAGTTCTTACAAAATATAGAACCTTTAACGGTAACTCAGGGAATGGAAGATTTAAGAAAAAAGGTAAATGTTTGTAGAGGGGAAGAGAATCAGCCAATGGCAAAAGTCACACAGATAATAACCTGAAAGTACTTATTCTCCAAGCCAGGATTGAACTCAGGCCACCATTGTAAAATGGCAGAGGCTAAAACAAAGTACTGCCATGTGGTTACAGGTCATGGTCCCAAAGACGTAAAACAAGACGGAGGCCTGCAGCAAAATTTGTTACTGACCAGCTTACCAGGTTGGCTGGAACAGTAGGCTTACGGAGTCCCAGGCCTGCATTCCATTCCAAGGTATCCCTCTCTCTGCCTTTTTCTTGTGTTTTCTCTCCTTTTCCTGGGCCTCCTCCAGGTCCTTGTCATAAAAGATCAAGGTAGGTACTCTTGGGAGGTTTTCTGTGGTGCCATCTGATCCTATAACCTGTTTCTGCAGCTTCCTTCTGACATCAGGGGCTGCCTGAGTAAATCTGTCTTTCAAGATTGTCCTTCAGTTGAATTAGGAGTTAAGGGTGTTTTACCAAATCTTCTCTCAGTCCTTCTAAAAAGATTGAGGGATTTTCATCTAGCTTTTCATCTATCATGGATAGCTTAGGGTAGTTAAGAGGTTTGGCTCTGGTCCTCTGTAAGCTCTCTAATATACACATCTGAAAGTGTTTTCTTTTTCACTCATTTGTGGGATCACTAGGGTTCCAATTAGGGTTTTCAAGGGCACTGCCTCTCTTCCTACTGAGAATGGGGATTTTGCCTCTTTCTCACTCTCTTTCCCCTTTTGACTGGCTTTCTTTTTTGACTGGCTAGAGGAAATATGCTATTCATCTCCAAATTTCTCTGCTACTTGTAGGGCTACCCATTTCTCAGCAGCAGTTAGGGTTTGATTTAAGAGTACACTCTCCTTCCAGGAGAGTTTAAATGGTTGGGTTAGATCCTGGAAGGTCTCAATATATGAGTGAAGTTGGGGGTTACCCAAAGCAAACTTCAGGATCTGAGATTATACAAGGTTATATCCACGCTACACTCAAGGGGAGCACAGGCTTGAAGATGGGTTATTGCCCATCTAGAAAAGAGAGGAGGAGCTTCTCTGCAAAAACACCAAATGGCAGATGACACTGGGGGCGGGGGATGAGGCCCCAGGGACCCTGGGATGGGAAACTGCAGTGGCTTCCATGGAGGCTTTGGCAGTGGCATCCAGACCTGGGGTCACAGCCATGGATGGGGTTGGGGCCGAGGCTGCGGAGCTCTCAAAGGCAAAGCGGAGGATAAGGCGAGGCTGCCCCCCATCACCAAGCTGGGCCACCTGGTCAAGGACATGAAGATCAAGTCCCTGGAGGAGATCTATCTCTTCTCCCTAGCCATCAAGGAAACTGAGGTCACTGACTTTCTCCTGGAGCCTCTCTCAAGGATGAGGTTTTGAAGACTATGCTGGTGCAGAAGCAGATCCATGCCGGCCAGCACACCAGGTTCAAGGTATTTGTTGCTATCAGGGACTATAATGGCCATGTTGGTCTGGGTGTTAAGTGTGCCAAGAAGGTGGCCACTGCCATCTGCAGGGCCATCATCCTGGCCAAGCTTTCCATTGTCCCCGTGTGCAGAGGCTACTGGGGGAACAAAATTGGCCAGCCCCACACCATCCCTTGCAAGGTGACAGGCCGCTGCAGCTGTGTGTTTGTGTGCCTCATCCCTGTGTCCAGAGGCACCGACACCATCTCAGCCCGTGTCCAGGAAGCTGCTCACCATGGCTGGTATCGATGGCTGCTACACCTCAGCCAGGGGCTGCACTGCCACCCTGGGCAACTTCCCCAATGCCACCTTTAATGCCATCTCTAAGACCTACAGCTACCTGACCCCCAACCTCTGGAAGGAAACTGTATTCATCAAGTCTCCCTATCTGGAATTCACTGAGCACCTCATCAAGATCCACTCCAGAGTCTCAGTGCAGAAGACCCAGTCTTCAGCTATGGCTACAATGTAGGATTTTAAAAATAAAGTGAATTAACCTGAAAGAAAGAAAAAAGAAAAGAGGCGAGGAGAGAAAGTGTCCCTTAGTCTTCTTCCTTCTTTTGGAGTGACCCAGAGTGGAGAAAAAGAGAGAAGGTGCCCCACTTCTCCTCTTTCCTCCCATCTCCTCAGGGTCCTGGAAACCATCATAGATGCCAACCATGAATAGAGGCATGACCTTCACCCATGGATATAGAGGAGCTAGTCAGCAGTAGTAGTCATGTTTACCTGTACAAACTCCTAGCTCTCTGTCCTGCTGGTTTCCCAGACCCACATGGCCCAAAGGCTCCCAGGGTACCCCAGGGGCCCAGGAGAGATTGTACAGTAGTTGAATTTGCATGAGACCCTTTAATGGAGGGAGTGACTTACTGCTAGCTGTATATCTTCTTACTACCACTGGCCAAAGTTATGAATTCTTAGAGAATGGGACTGATTGACTTCTAAACATAAGATCCCTTTCTCGCTTAGATGCCAATGTAGCTGGATGCAGAACAGATATCTCAAAAGAATGTAAGAATTGAATGGCTGTCCTCCCTCTGATGGGGATAGCACTGAAACTAAGATCTGTCTTGCCAGGATGGCTTCCTCCCCAGCTGCTGAAAGAGGAGATTTTTCTGCTTACAAACAGGGTATGGGGCCTGGTCACTGAGAGAGAGATGTAAGAGGGAAAGGAATTGGGGAACTAGAGGTTCTGAGCAAAGGGTTGACAAGGCCCCCCATGGAGAAAAATCCCATCTCACTGGGTGGCACTGGAGTGCTTGAAATGTTAGAAAAAAAAACTGACTCCAAATTCTTTCCAAGCAGAGGTTAGAAAGAGAAGTTTGGGGCTTAATAGGCTGTCCCCACAATATGTCTCCTAGCAGGAAAAAATTAATTTGTCCTATAAAGGAACTGCTAAAATTCACTGGGCAGTGCTGAGCATTTACATTAAAAAAAAGAAAAGAAAAGAAAAAAAACCCCAAATGGACAAGAGAGTATTCACTTGGGGAGAAATATCTTCACATACAGTGCCATGAATGCCTGCAATTGTGGGGACAAAAAGTCCCTTACTAGGTGAAATTTTTTTTTTTTTTTTTGAGACAGAGTCTCGCTCTGTCGCCAGGTGCCAGGCTGGAGTGCAATGGCACGATCTCGGCTCACTGCAACCTCCACCTACTGGGTTCAGGCAATTCTCCTGCCTCAGCCTCCCGAGTAGATGTGAACTACAGGCGCACGCCACCACACCCAGCTAATATTTGTATTTTTAGTAGAGACAGGGTTTCACCATGTTGGCCAGGATGGTCTTGATTTCTTGACCTCGTGATCTGCCCACCTTGGCCTCCCAAAGTGCTGGGATTACAGGTGTGAGCCACTGCACCCAGCCACTAGGTGAATTTTAGACTGAACTCTTGAAATCCCCCCATCTCAAGGAATTCACAGAGGCAGCAATTTTTTAAAATTTACATTCCTGGTAGTTAAGGCATTTGGTAACTTTACCCAACAAGATTATCTCCCCAGGCTGTAAAAACTCCCTTAACATAGCATACGAAGAAGGGATAGGAGATATGATAGCTGCGAAAAGAAAAGAGAAATGCAATAGAGAAGTCTGTAAGTCCTGGTGCCAACACCCTGATGGGCTGTTGGGGGTCAGAGGTAGTCTAGGGGCCTTCATGTAACACTGAGATATAGCCTCGGCCAGGTACCTTCAGTTGCTCCAGGACCTCCTTCCAAAGAAAACTGAATTCGAACAGAGCCAACATTCCTACCATGTGAGGGTGATGGAGATTGACAAAGTCCTCTTCAGCAAGCCTGTCCCCTGAGTCTTGTTAGGCTGGCAGCCACTCAAAAAGCTTTTAACTGGCTGACAGGGGTCCAGTGTTTTATTTAATTAAAAAAATTAGGCCTGGTACAATGGCTCATGCCTGTAATCCCAACACTTTGGGAGGCTGAGGCGGATTGATCATGAGATCGAGACCATCCTGGTTAACATGGTGAAAACCCATCTCTACTAAAAATACAAATAATTAGCTGGGCATGGTGGCACACACCTGTAGTCCTAGCTACTCGGGAGGCTGAGGCAGGAGAATTGCTTGAACCTGGGAGGCAGAGGTTGCAGTGAGCCAAGATCATGCCACTGCACTCCAGCCTGGGCAACAAAGCGAGACTCAATCTCAAAAAATAGAAACAAAAACAAAAAACTGAGGGCAAGCAGCCTCCAAACAAAAGTAAAGAGTTGGAGGTCCCTCCTACTCACCCTTCCAAGGTTTCCTTTCCCTGCCAATGCAACAAAAATTACAGTTTTGGCAATGCATCCCAATGTAGCAGTTTCTCCTTGCCAGGTATCACTCGAGGTTCTTTGTTTCATAACCAAGAAAATCAAGGAGCCTAGGCACAAAAGGTGAGGTTGGAGCAAAAGTTTAATAAGTGAAAGAAGAAAGCTCTCTGCTTTGGAGAGGGGGTCCTGGAAAAGGGTGGCTGGTTTTACAGTTAAATGCAAGGGCTTTTATAAGAAATTGATGAGGGCTGGTCATCTCATTTGCATAAGATGCAAATTTCTGCTAGCTCCACCCCATCCTCCTAGTGTGCATGTGGGCTCTTAGCCTGAGCTATTCCATATTGCTTTGTTCTCCTTACTGTGCATGTGTCAAGGGATGGAATTTTCCACTGCAGGCTTGCCTGGGAAAGTTACCTATGTAGCCTTTCTTATCTTTTCAGCTGTGCGCATGTCTTAGGCAAGCCTCCTTGTCCAAGTATCCTTACCTGTGCTTGCAGGCTGTTCTTTTGTTTGAAAAAATTCAACTGAGGACCTACTCTAACTGCCTGACCAGTGTCTTTCTTTCTACTCTCTCACTAGCCTGAATAACATGGTGAAACTCCCTCTCTATAAAATATACAATAAATGAGCCAGGCATGATGGCACGCATCTGTGGTCCCAGCTACTCAGGAGGCTAAGAGGGGAGGATCACTTGAGCCCAGGAGGCAGAGGCTGCAGTGAGCCAAGATCACACCACTGCACTCCAGTCTGGGAGACAGAGCATGACTGTCTCAAAAAAAACAAAAACAAAAACAAAACCTAATTTCAATCATTCCTTCTGTTTATAACTCACCTGTGCCACTACTCAGACAGGTACACAATGTTATGAATTCCTGCATCTTTGGGGGATTATGCGCTGTAAGTGAGTGTTTCCTCACTGCTCTCTAGGGAATTCATCTGAAGTTGTTCGCCATTCTACCATTTTCCAATTCGAAAATGCTGGTGTCACTGTCTCCTCTCCTACCCTCATTGCTCTTGTGATTTTCTACTTTGGAAACAAACAGGCTGGGTGCAGTGGTTCGTGCCTGTAATCCTAGTGCTTTGGGAGACCAAGGCTGGAGGATCACTTGAGGCCTGGAGTTTGATACCAGCCTGGAAAACATAGCAAGATCCCCATGGCTACCAAAAATTTTAAAAATAACATAAAAAAATAACAAAAGAAACCCCTGTTACTGTGGTTTTAGAGGGGTTTGAGATGGAACATAGCAACTGTTGGTATTAAAACAAACATTTTAAACCAGCCTTTATGTCCAATTTTATATTTCCTTCAAAAAAAAATTTTTTTTTTGAGACAAGAGTTTTTGCTCTGTCTCCCAGGCTGGAGTGCAGTGGCATGATCTTGGCTCACCACAACTTCCACCTCCTGGGTTCAAGGAATTCTCTGCCTCAGTCTCCTGAGTAGCTGAGATTACAGGTGTGCACCACCATGCCCAGCTAATTTTTGTATTTTTAGTAGAGACAGAGTTTCACCGTCTTGGCCAGGCTGGTCTTGAACTCCTGACCTCGTGATCCACCTGCCTCAGTCTCCTAAAGTGCTGGGATTACAGGCGTGAGCCACTGAGCCTGGCCTAAAAAATTTTCATTTAGTATTATAGAATAATCATTTCCCTGTGTGATTAAAAACATAATGTTGACAAAAAGAGTCAAATTCTATAAAATATTTGAAGAGATTTATTCTGAGCCAAATATAAGTGACCATGGCCCATAACACAGCCCTCAGGAGGTCCTGAGAATATGTGCGCAAGGTCAGGGTACAGCTTGGCTTTATACATTTTAGGGAGGAATGAGACATCAATCAAATACATTTTAAAAATACATTGGCTTGGTCCAGAAAGGCGGGACAATTCAAAGCAGGGCGGAGGGCTTCCAGGCTATAGGTAAATTTCAACATTTTCTGGTTTACAATCTGTTGAGTTTGTCTAAAGACCTGGAATCAATAGAAAGGAACATCTGAGGCCGAGGTGGGTGGATCACGAGGTCAAGAGATCAAGACCATCCTGGCCAACATGGTGAAACACTGTCTCTACTACAAATGCAAAGATTAGCCAGATGTGGTGGCACAGGCCTGTAGTCCCAGCTACTCAGGAGGCTGAGGCGGAAGAATCTCTTGAACCCAGGAGGCAGAGGTTGCAGTGAGCCGAGATGATGCCACTGCACTCCAGCCTGGCCACAGAGCAAGACTCTCCTCAAAAAAAAAAAAAAGAAAGAAAGAAAGAAAGAAAGAAAGAAAGAAAGAAAGAAAGAAAGAAAGAAAGAAAGAAAGAAAGAAAGGAATGTCTGGGTTGTGATAAGAAGTTGTTGTGGAGACCAAAGTTTTATCATGCAGTTGAAGCTTTTAGTTGGCAGTCTTCAGAGAGAGACTAGGTTGAAAAATGTTTCTTTTCAGGCTTAAAGTCTGTGTTAATGCTGGAGAAGTATAATGAGGCATGTTTGAATCCCACTTCACATCCTGGCCTGAAACAGTCTCTCAGGTTAAATTTCAAGAGCCCTGGCTGAGGAGGAAGTCCATTCAGATGGTTGGGGGGGCCTTCGAATTTTATGTTGGTTTTCACTAATAAACATCATTTCAGTTGCTACTTATAGTCCATTGTTCCTTTTTCTTTTAGGGGCTCGGGGTCTTGCCTGTTGCCCAGGTGGAGCACAGTGGTGTGATCACAGCTCACTGCCTCCTTAAACTCCTGACCTCAAGCTGTCCTGTGGCCCTGGCCTCCTAAGTAGCTGGGCTACAGGTGCATGCCCAGCCATTATTGTCCTTTCTTAATAATTTCATGGACATTGGGCTTCTTTCTAGTTTTACCCAGTTGTAAATAATATTATAATAAATATCTTTGTGTAAGTATAAAACTGTGTCCTCCTTTTAGGTTATGTGAACCCTGAATATCTGAGACAGGTCTCAAGTAATGTAGAAAGTTTATGTTTCCGAGGTTGAGGACGCGCACCTGTGACACAGCCTCAGGAGGACCTGATGACATGTGCCTAACATGGTCAGGCCACAGCTTGGTTTCAGACATTTTAGGGAGACATGAGACGTCATCATTATGTGTAAGATGTACATTGGTTCTGTCCAGAAAGGCAGGACAACTTGAAGCAGGAAGGGGGCTTCCAGGTCACCAATAGGTGAGAGAAAAATGGTTGCATTCTTTTGAGTTTCTGATTAGCCTTTCCAAAGGAGGCAATCAGATATGCATCCATCTCAATGAGCAGAGGGAAGACTTTGAACAGAATGGGAGGCAGGTTTACCCTAAGCAGTTCCAACCTTGACTTTTCCCCTTCAGCTTAGTGATTCTGGGGCCCAAGATTTATTTTCCTTTCAGTTATTTCTTTTTTCTTTTTTTGAAACAGAGTTTCCCTCTTGTTGCCCAGGCTGGAGTGCAAAGGTGCGATCTCGGCTCACCTCGACCTCTACCTCAAGGGCTGAAGCGATTCTCCTGCCTCAGCCTTTCGATTAGCTGAGGTTGCAGGCACGTGCCACCATGCCCTGCTAATTTTGTACTTTTAGTAGAGATGAGGTTTCTCCGTGTTGGTCAGGCTGGTCTCAAACTCCTGACCTCAGGTGATCCGCCCGCCTTGGCCTCCCGAAGTGCTGGGATTACAGGCGTGACCCACAGCGCCCGGCCTCAGTTATTTCTTTAGGATAAATTTTCCAGAAGAGTCAATATTATGTGAAACAAGAGAGAGAACGAAGATACATGAAAGAAGAACAAGGGCATCCTCAGAGGAGGAACTCTACACCAGTCTCAAACGGCTGCCCCAGCGTCACCTGGAGAGCCTCTTAGAACAGCCTGGAGGTCCATCCCCAGAGCAAGTCTTGTGCGAGTCCAGTGATAATTTACATTATTAACAAAATCCAGGATTTTGCTGAAGCTATTGTTCCCGGAACCAGACAGGGGACAGGTTGGAGTTAAGAATACATGAAACTGCAGAGGTGTTTGTAGGTGGAACCTAGGTGGGAAATTGTATCTTTATTTCCTATCAAAGTAGGAAGTAGGATCCTCAGCCAAAAGAGAAGCAGGAGGGGGCAAATAGGTGATGAAAGGGGTGAATGGTTTGGATAAGCCTCAGCAGGATTTAAGGAAGGAACTGGTACACAAAAACTATGAGAACCCACTGATTTGGACTAGGCTCCTGCACTAGGCCTTAACAGACCAGACCAGACCAAAATGGAGTCACTCATGCTAAATGTCACATAATCAAACTGAAGCCAAGGTAGCAGGTAGATTCTAAAACTGTTTTTTCCCCTGGAAGCAGGATATTCCAGCCTACCTGTATCAGCATAATAAGAAGGTCCTTTATGCCTTAATCTTTACAAAAAAGTAAGCTGAAGTTAACCAATCAGCTTTTTTACCCTATTGTTCTGTTTCCTTGTTCCCACATTACAAAACCGGCTGTTCTGCCATTGCCCATGGGAGCTCTCATTCTGCTTTATAGAATGGAACCTGCCTTGATTAATGAATCACAAATAAAAGCCAATTAGATCTTTAACTAAACTTGTTGTAATTTTGTCTTTGGATAGAACTGATCTGGAATCCTGTAAAGCATTGAATAGAAGCATTGAGAATCCAGCCTAAATTAGACATCGGAAATTGAACGTAATATTAGCCCTCATTGTCATGTAATTTTTTCCCAACAGCTCTCAGCTGCCAGAGAAGGCCTAGGTAGAGGTTGCAGAGGAATGGCACAGCAGCACAGAGAATAAAGGGCTAGTGGTCAGAGAAAGGTGGAAGCCTGGTACTCCAAGGTCCAGGCCACAGATGAGACGTTAAAGCTCTATGCAAGCTCCTGTACTTGCCAGGAAACAAGACGCAGAGGTCAAAGGACAACAGGTTTTCTTTAACTGTAACGCAGGCCTTGAGGAAGTGAGGTGGAGGGCCAGGAGACTGCGGTTGAGTGGTGTCTAGAGTTGACCATTATGCAAATGGAGCTGTTCTCAGGTGTGATAGGAATTTGGCCATCTTTAGAATCTTTAGAACCACAATAAGGAAGTCTGAAGGCAAGCTGTTGGATGGGTCATTTGCATGGGCTCTAAAATTCTTGAGGGTAATGACAAATCTCGGGTAACCTGCTGGTTGGTGAATGAGATCAGTGCAAAGAGATCTGGAACTGAAGGCAGAGGCGGTGGGAGCTTCAGAAGGCTTTGCCTGAAAGTGAGAGACTGATGAACTAAACTTAGCCATAAAGCACTAGGAGAATTCATGACCATGCCATGTCTTCTCATTCATGGTGGGTGAGGTATGGGGGTTGATGGATGTCATCTAGAGACCCTGGAGTTCCCTAGGCCATCTAGATTAGGGGCTGGGCCTCACAGGGGTACAGGTCCTGAAAGCTGCAATGAAGGTCATTTCGCTAGAGGCCTGGGGGATAACAAGAGTTCTTGCAGGAGAGCCTGAGGTCTACAGAGTTGTTATGGCACATAAGATACCTAGATGGCTCTCGGTGAGGATGAAGGCTCACCAGGACAAGGCGAATGCACATTTGTGACCATAATTAATCCCTATCAAGCAGGAGCTGCTAGGTGGCCCCTGTGCTTTTCCATCTTCCGGGATCACAACCATTCTCAGGGCCCCATGCAGCCACTCAGGTCAGAGTTTGTGCTCAGAATCAACACTCCATTCTCATTTTTGTGATACTCGGAATACTCGGTCCCTGTTTTTAAGAGTCTTAGTGACTGGAGTCAGAACAGTCTAGGAGACAAAATATTCTTTTTTTTTTTTTTTTTTTATGCGTCAAGGTCTGGCTCCATCGCCCGCGCTGGAGTGCAGTGGTGCAATCTCTGCTCACTGCAACTTCCACCTCCTGGGTTCAAGCAATTCTCATGCCTCAGCCTCCCGACAGCTGGGACTATAGGCGTGCACCACCACTCCTGGCTAATTTTTGTATTTTTAGTAGAAATGAGGCTTCGCTATGTTGGCCAGACTGCAATTTGTCAATTAAAAAAATAAGCCCTCTCAGAGAACGTTTCTTTGTAAAGCAAAAGCCCTTTGAGAGACAGGCATTTCCTTGGAAGGAAGTTGTCAAAATGAAAATCACCCACTCAAGACAAAAAGTACCTAATTGTTTCTCTTTGGCTGCTGTTTCTAGCCTACTTTGTGAGAAGAGGAGTTAGCCAGGGGCTGAGTGAAGGGAGTAAGGGAGCACAGGAGGGTCTTTATTTCTGAACTCTAGTCTATGTGGAGCTCGCAGATGGGAGCCTTTGCAAGTTCTGGGGTGGCCATGCTTGCAGGGAAATGTAAGGTTAGCAGAGAGAAAGGAGAGTAGACCCAAAGTCAGGCAAGCAAGATTTATTGACCTGCCAGGCTGCCTGGTAACAATCAGAGGAGGCAGCCCTAAGCTTACAAAGCAAGGGGTTTATATGGGGTGAGAGGGACATAAAGGAGTTTCGGGACTGAGATCATCTATCAGCTTGTAACAAGTACAGAGACAGTTTGTCGACTTGTGACAGACAATACATCCTGTGACTTTTGTGGCGACAGTTTTTAAAAAACAGGATTTTTACAGGTATGTGTAAACAGAAATTTACAAGTATCGATTACAAACATTTGTTTTCCCTGTCCTCCCCTCAGCTGGCCAGATGGCTGTAATCAGGCTTTGCTTAATTGTAGCACGTCTGGCAGCCTTGATGTGGCACCTAGATATTTCAGGGAAAGATGGGAGAAACACATGCACTGCTCTTGAGAGTCATTGACCCCCACTCTGCTTCTAGAACTATCAGCCTTTCTTTTAAAGAGAAAGGAGACACACCCTAATTCTAAAGACTTGGCCCCCAAAACAGTGAGTAGGATTTAGAGAGATGGATTGGATGTGATCTCTCAGAGTAAATGGAGGAGAGCACCCAGGACATAATCCCCAACAGAACTAGCTGTTTTAGTGTAACTGCCCAAGGGGCACACCTTGCTCGCTGCCTAGACAAAGCCGATTCATCAAGAAGGGGGAATTGCAATAGAGAAAGGGTAATTCACGCAGAGCTGGTTGCGTGGGAGACTGGAGTTTCATTATTACTTACATCAGTCTCCCCAGGCATTCAGGGAGCAGAGTTTTTAAGGATAACTTGGTGGATGCTGATTGGTCAGGGATGAAGTCATAGGGAGTCGAAGCTGTCTTTTTGTCCAACGTGGCAATGCTCCTGCTCTGCCAATCGAAGCCATCTTCTTGCATTGAGTCAGTTCCTGAGTTGGGACCACAAGATCAGATGAGCCAGTTTATTGATATGGGTGGTGCCAGCTGATCCATCAAGTACAGAGTTTGCGAAATATCTCAAGACTGATCTTAGGAGCAGTTTAAGGAGGGTCAGAATCTTGTAGCCCCCCAAAGCTGCATGACTCCTAAACCATAATTTCTAATCTCATGGCTAATGTTAGTCCTACAAAGGCAATCTAGTTCCCAGGCAAGACAGAAGTCTGCTTTGGGAAAGTGCTGTTACCATCTTTGTTTAAACTATAAAGTTTTTCCCAAAGTTAGCTCAACCTATGCCCAGGAATGAACAAGAACAGCTTAGAGGTTAGAAGCAAGATGGAGTCGGTTAAGTTAGATCTCTTTCACTGCCGCAGTCATAATTTTGCAAAGGTTGTTTCATTAGCGTGGGCAGAGGAAATGAAACCCACAAAGGAAACAAAAATTACCCACATAGGGGAGCAAAAAGTTGTTTTTCTTATTACCCTCTTAGGTTCTTTGGTCGAGGCCCTTTAAATTGGGTTGACAAAAGACAAATGAACCAGGGAAAACCAATCAATTTATTAATGTATGCATCTCACATTACACAGGAGAAAACTCAAGATGAGTAACTCAAAGGGTTAGTTGGAACTTGAGCATGTAGCATCTTAGCAAAAGAACACGTTATTAGAGAAGTGAAACCGCCATTGCAAAACTGTAACTAAGACAGTGAAGGTGATTTGACCTAAGCGACTCCATCTTGCTTCTTTCCTCCAAGCTGTCCTTGCTCATTCCTGGGCACAGGCTAAACCAACTTTGGGAATACATTAGTTTATAGTTTAAAACAAAGATAATGAACAGCCCTTTCCCAAAACAACCTCCTTCTTGCCTGGGGACTAGATTGCCTTTGTAGGACTATTAAATTAGCCACAAGATTAGAAATTATGGTTTAGGAGTCATGTGACTGGAGGCTACAAGATTCTGATCCTCTCTAAACTGCTCCTAAGATCAATGCTTGAGATATTGTGCAGACCCTGCACTTGACGGATCAGCTGGCACCACCCAGATCAATTAACTGGCTCAACTGATCTTGTGGCCCCTACCCAGGAAGTGACTCAGCACAAGAGGACAGCTTCAGTTCCCTATAATTCATCTCCTACCTAACCAATAAGCACTCCTGGCTCACTGGGTGCCCCCCACCCCAACCCGCCAAGTTGTCTTTAAAAACTCTGATCCTCGAATGCCCAGGGAGACTGATTTGGGTAGTAATAAAAGTATGATCTTCCACACAGCCAGCTTTGCGTGAATTACTTTCTCTATTGCAATTCCCCTGTCTTGAGAAATTGGCTCTGTCTAGGCAGCAGGAAGGTGAACCCACTGGGTGGTCACAGAAGTACCAAGACAAAGGAAAAGGACTTGGAGTTTTCAGGAGTGACAAATTGTGAGAAGGCAAATACATGGGAGAAACTGATGGGGAAAGGCTTGTTTGTGCAGACCCATCTTAGCATCAACTCTCTGTGGTCTTCATGGCCATAAAACTGAATAATATTAAACAAGACAACAATTGTCTGTGAATGACAAAATGTCTTAAAAACTCCCTGGGAGAGGGGATTTATGGAAATCCTCATTTTTCAGAAGTTTCTGCTTTTGGTCAGATAAGGAAAGCTCATGAAGGCTTCTTTCAGCATCTGTAACTGATATGGACAGGAGGCAGGGAAATACTAGGTAGAAGAAGGTGGTTCCTTGACAAAGGCCCCACCCTCAAGCCTGGAAACCCATGGCCCTAAATGGGAACAGATAATCCTGTTTTCAGTCCAAATGTTGCCTTTTCCAAGACCACTCTGGCTCACCACGCCCCTATCCTATACCCGTATAAACTCCAAGCTCCACCAGCAGAGGTACAGAAGACCAGAAGAGTGGCAGAGCAGCGTGACAGAGAAGGGGAGAAGAGAAAGAGTGTCTGAATGTCAAGAGGAGTTTGGCTGAGGACAGTTGGAGAGAAGATTGGCAGAGGGACAGCCGAACTCCAGGGGAAGATCATCTTCCCACTCCATCCCCTTTCCAGCACCCCATCCATCCCACTGAGAGCCACCTCCATCACTCAATAAAATCCCACCATCATCCTTCAAGTACGAGTGACCTAATTCTTCCAGGACACCAGACAAGGACCCAGATACTAAGAGGGCAGGATGTAAAAGGTTGTCACTCTGATTCTCCACTGAGCTGGTTTAATAGCCATCTGTGGATAACAACAGCTAAAAAAGCATTAATTGTAACATAGCTCTAGATGCTACCATGGGGTAGGAGCCCAAAAGTGCTCATTCCAGCTCCTGCACCTGCCTGTCTGCATGCTTCCCATACCATAAGGGGTTTGAGTGTGTGGCAGCCAAGCAAATGAGCCACACCCCTGTCACAAGTCCTGTGAGGTGGCCAGGGAACTCTCCCATTTCATAACCACCCAGTGGATTCACCTTGCCTGCTGCCTAGACAGCCAATTTCTCAAGACAGGGGAATTGCAATAGAGAAAGAGTAATTCATGCAGTGCTGGCTGTGCAGGAGACCAGAGTTTTATTATTACTCAAATCAGTCTCCCCAGCATTCGGGGATCAGAGGTTTGCTTTTGTTTGTTTGTTTTTTTGAGGCAGAATCTTACTCTGTTGCCCAGGCTGGAGTGCAGTGGCACAGTCTTGGCTCCCTGCAACCTTCACTCCTGGGTTCAAGCAATTCTCCTGCCTCAGCCTTCTGATTAGCTGAGATTACAGGCATGCACCACCACATCTAGCTAATTTTTAAATATTTTTAGTAGAGATGGGGTTCACCATGTTGGCCAGACTGGTCTCCAACTCCTGATGTCAAGTCATCTTCCTGCCTCAGCCTCCCAAAATGCTGGGATTACAGACATGAGCCGCTGCGCCCGGCTGGGGATCTGAGTTTTTAAAGACAATTTGGTGGGTGGTGTATTTTTAGTAGAGACAGGGTTTCACCATGTTGGCCAGGATGGTCTTGATATCCTGACCTTGTGATTTGCCTGCCTCAGCCTCCCAAAGTGCTGGGATTACAGGCATGATGAGCCACCGTGCCTGGCCTCATCTTTGTTTTAAACTATAAACTAATTTATTCTCAAAATTATTTCAGCTTATGCCCAAGGACAACTTGGAGGTTAGAAGCCAGATGAGTTGATTAAGTCAGATCTCTTTCACTGTCTCAGTTACAATTTTGCAATGTCAGTTTTACATCTGTTGATTCTCATTTGTTTCCAGCTCAAAGTAATCTTTATGTCAAAGCGACACATTTTGGGGTAGCATTTTTTGATCCCTACGTCTATCTACATGGGTTGCTGGGGAAATGTGACCCATTTCATAGCCAGCCTTGGGAGAGGAACAAAGGAAATTGAAGCAATAAGGATTACAGATGGTGGAATTTTATGAAGAAAAGCAAAGCAGGCTGGGTCACTAGCAAGAACAAAGAAATAAAGATTAATACGTGGTCTGGGCTGAAATTCTTGAATTTTTATTCAATATCTGATGAAAAGTCATTGTGGAATTCTAAACAGGGGAACAATACAGTCACGTGTGTAATCAAGGCCAGGGAAAGGCTGGGTTGAATGGGTGGGTTGTGGTGGTGGGAGGGAGACAAGAGGCAGGGAGATGATTCAGCCCCTTAGTCCATCTCCTTCATTCTTTGTCCATCTTTGTTCCTTGCTCTCTCTCTCTAAGAACCTTGAGAGGCCTAGTTTAGAGGTTTATTTTCCCTCCCAGATTGTGTGGATTATTTCCTCCTTTTTACAACTGTCAAAAAGAGAGTAACAAACCCAGCCTTTTTTTTTTTTTTTAACTAAAACAAAAGAACACTTACTAGGTTTTAACAAAAAGACTGTTAGAAATACCACAACCAGGAGACTCTCAGTTGGCTGTCTTGGCACCCCCAGGTGTTCCTTATCTGAATTCATTCAAAATTGAGGATATATAGGCCACCACAGTAAGATGAAAGCCATGGATTAGACAGACAGGGTCTTTGCTTTCCTGAAGTTTACATTCTAGGTAAGGGTGTGTGTGTGTCTGGGTGTGTGTGTGTTGAATACTGTAGGTGAAACATTATATAACTATAAAAATTTCAGATCCTGAGAGGAACTGTGGTGAAAATAAATAGAACATGGAGTGTCTTAGTCCATTTTGGTTTTGTTTATTTGGATTTTTTCAGAGACCTGCCTCGCTGTGGTGCCCAGGCTGGTCTTGAACTCCTGGGCTCAAGTGATCCCCTTACCTTGGCCTCCCAAAATGCTGGGATTAAAGGCATGAGCCACCACACCTGGCCCATTTGGTTTTGTTATTACAGAATACCTTGAGCAGGTAATTTATAATGAACATAAATGTATTTGGCTCAGAGTCCTGGAGGCTGGGAAGTCCAAGACCAAGGGGCCACGCCTGGTGGGAGCCTTCTTGTTGCATCATAACACCGTGGAAGGCATCATAGGGTGAGAGAGAGGGAGAGAGAGCAAGAGATAAAAGGAGACTGAACTCATCCTTTTATCCAGAGCCCACTCCCTCAGTAACTAACCCGCTACTGCAATATCACCATTCATCTATGTGTGAGGGTAGAGCTCTCATGACCTAATCACTTCTTAAAGGTCCCACCTCTCAACACTGATGCATTGAGAATTCAGTTTCCAACACATGAACCTTGGAGAACACATTCAAACCATAGCACTGAGGTAGAATATAATAGGATTTAGGGGAGACCACTCTGAAAATCATATAGTACCCTTGGGAGGTAACATTTAAACTTAGACTTAAGCCTGAGAAAGAACTGAAGCACAAAGATCATTTCAGGCAGATAGAAGACCATGCACAAAAGTCTTAAGGTGGTTTTGGGAAGTTCCTGTGGCCAATCACATTAATAAGGTAGGGCACTGGTATGAGATGGGGGAGGTGGGCAGAGGCCAGATCACCACGTAGTACCTGGGCACCAGAAACCTGATAAAGGATTTTTTGAACAGGAATCTGACACAAACCAAGTTACTTTCCTAAAAATCCACTCTGGCTTGGGAAGTCCCTGGAGCACTCAGAGTGACAATGGTGATTTACACCAGAACGACAGTAGCAGGGAGAAGAGAAGTAGATGGATTTGCCATATTCGTAATCCTTCCTCATCCTCAGGGGATACATTCCAAGTTCCTCAGAGGATACCTGCAACTGCAGATAGTATCAAACTCAATATATGCTTTTTCCTAGACATGCCTATAATCAAGTTTAATTATAAATTAGGCATGGTAGCCGGGCATGGTGGCTCACACCTGTAATCACAGCACTTAGAGAGGCTGAGGTGGGTGGATCACGAGGTCAGGACTTCAAGACCATCCTAGCTAGCAGGGTGAAACCCCGTCTCTACTAAAAATACAAAAATTAGCCGGGGGTGGTGGCATGCACCTGTAGTCCCAGCTACTTGGGAGGCTGAGGCAGGAGAATTGCTTGAACCTGGGAGGCAGAGGTTGCAGTGAGCCAAGACTGTGCCATGGCACTGCAGCCTGAGCAACAGAGTGAGACTCTGTCTCAAAAATAAAATAAAAGGCATGGTAAGTGATTAATAATAATAACAAATGATAAAACAGAACTATTATAGTAATATGCCAGCACATTACTCTTGCACTTTGAAGCCATTATTAAGTAAATAAAATAAGAGTTATTTGAACACAAGCACTACAATACGTCCAGTTGACCTGATGATTGATCTGATAACTGAGATGGCTACTAAGAGGCTCACAGGCGGGTAGCATATGTAGTGTGGATATATATATGCACCAAAGGATGATTCATGTGCTGGGTGGGATGGAGCAGGACAGTGCAAGATTTCCTCATGCTACTCAGAATGGCACACAATTAAGACTGATTCTCACTGTCTCTTCAGTCCAGAGGGCCAGGGCTCAGGAGCCGTGACCTGGTGTCTCTTGCCCACCCTGGTCCCAGGTAAATGTAAATGGAGACAGCTATGAGAGCCTGTCCTCATCTTTGATTCCCTCCAGCCCCACCCCAGGCCTCATGAAGGTGATACCTAAGAAAGCCTTCCTCCCCACCCCCTACTGGCCTGATTAGTGGTCAGTGAATTGGAAGAGGATCTGATTGGAGTGTAAATGTGAGATACAATGTCTTGATTGTACCTGTTTGTAGTTAAGCTTCATATTTAAACAAACAAGGAAATAAACTTGAAAATTATTTGTCATCATAAAAATGAAATAAATATTAAAATATTTATTGCTAGGCCAAAAAAAATGTATAAATTTTTTCTTTCTGGAATTTTCTTTTTTTTGTTTTTTTGAGATGGAGTCTTGCTCTGTTGTCCAGGGATGAGTGCAGTGGCGCGATCTCGGCTCACTGCAACCTCTGCCTCCCGGGTTGCTCTGAATGAAGAGACCACCTAAACGGGCTTTGTGTGAGGAATAAGGCTGTTTATTCATCTGGGTGCCAGTGGGCTGAGTCCTAAAAGAGAGTTAGCGGAGGGCAGTGGGATAGGAGTTGGTTTTATAGGTTTGGAGTAGGCATTGGAAAGCTACAGAAGTTACAGTTTAGGGAGGTTTTTGCAAGCCAGGGGGTGTTGCAGCGGGGGGGAGGTGTCACAAGGTCCAGAGTCACAAGGTTGGGTCATCAGTTAAGACAGGAACGGTTGAGGCAGGAACAATGGTACAATGTCAGCAAGGTTGGTTAATTAGGCTCTGCAGGAGCTAGCCATTCTTCTTACTTCAGACTTTCTGGCTCCAGGAGGCTGTTCAGAGGTATATGTGTGGGTCATGGGGGTCGCCATGGCTTGACTAGGGTATGGCCTATGGTACAGCCAGTTCAAAAAACCTTGCATTCCTGTCTTTTTATATTAATAATATAAAAGTAAAAGAAATAAAAAAGTGGGGGGCAGTGAAATTTTGGGGGAAGTACAGAGGGTGGTGGGTGATGTTTCTCAGGGCTTCTTCAAGCAGGACTGAGGGTGGCATGGAAGCCTAAAAATGGGAGACTTTAGACTGCTGAGAGATTTTGGGGCAAGGGGTGATATTGTGGGGTTGTTAGAAGGATCATTTGCCATACTGACTAACTGGTTATAGCTTAGATATGATTTTGTAGGAATTGAAAGATAAGTTGGAAAAGACAGGGTTCAAATAAGAGAAAGAGAAGAATAGATATTAAGGGGCCTGCTGATAGAAGGAGCCATCATATCCAGTTAGAAGACAGATAGGTCCAGAATAATTATTTGCCTGATTAGTGAGCGTTTGGGCCGTGTCTTTAAGTCTTTTGATGGCATCATATACAAGGTTGGATTGGTTTAGATAAAAGCAGCATTCTTCATTTAGGAATAGGGAGAGTTCTCATTTTTCAGCAGTTAGTAGATTGAAGCCTCAGCGATCTTGCAGGACAACTGCAGCCAGGGAATTAACTTGGGCTTGAAGGACTGATAGTGTTTGAGTTATGTCTGTAATGCTGGCAAAGAAATTATTAGAGAGACTGCATAATGTGGTCGCAGAAATAGTAAGACCTGCTGTACCTGCTCCTACTGAGGCAGTGGATACCCCCAATCCTACACGTAAGGGGATTAATGGAATGACTCTTTTTTGCCATGTGGGGGTTAGGAGAGGAACAGGGAGGTGCTTATTTCCATTGGCAAACTGGATTTGGGGAGTAAGGAATATTAAGGTGCAGGTGCCTGTCCAGTTGGTAGGAAGGCAGAGGTAGGTGGAAGAGCCACAGAGGAAAAAAGTCCTTGGCTTAGGCAGAACTGGAATTATAAACTGAAGAGATGAGAAAGTGTTCTGTGGGCACTGGGGTTTTGTACCCAGATATCAAGGGAACCAGCAAGGGCCTTGGCTGTTAAAGGCTGTAGTGAGGTTTGATAGGGTAATTGTGTGGAAGGAGGGGTTTTGTTTTCATGGTATATAAGAAAGTGTTTGGTATTTATGAGTAACCATTCACTTTCATTAACAAGGTTAGGTATGAGCAGACAGGAAGGGGGTCTGGAGGAGAGTTTGATGAACAAGGGAGGGGCAGCAAGGATGGAGTGAGAGAGCAGGTAAATGCCTACCTAGGCAAAACTTGCTATTGACATTCTTCAGAGTGCTAGTAATGCAAAGCTGGTTTGTTCCTATATTTTGGTTAATGTGGGTGACAGGACCTTGGAAGTGAAGTGAAAAGGAACACAAAGAGGGTGGGAGATTTCCTAAGGGAATTCCATTAGGTGATTGCTGGGAAATGCAATAGGGAGCTGATAGAGAGATGCAAAGCCAGCAACCTTTTGTTAGGGTTGGGTTGGACTGGTTTAGCAAAGAAAGGGTTAAGTTAAGGGCTTTGTAGAGGTAGTTGGAAATAATAGGTGTAATTATGTGGGGCAGCCAAGGGAGCAGGAGGAATAGGCAGACAAAGAATGGGGAGGAAAGTAAACAGTTGTACTTTATTCGGGGAGAAGTTATATGGGGTACCTTGGAAAAGAAGGTTATTTATTCACTTTAGAAGAGAGTTAAGGGTGGCAGCCTGGGGGTGGAAGCAGGAAATGTTTTGGCACACAGAATGGAGAAAGAGGGTGAAGTGGCAAGATAGATAGGAGCGGGGCATTTAATTTTTTTCAGGAATTTGGGTGAGTTTCAGAGAAGTTGGGGAGAGTATAGGGGTTTGGCACTACAGGGTAGATGGGGAGCACTATCTGATTAATAAGGCAAAGGTCTTGGACTAACCTTTAGGACTTGACCGGGTTTTGGGTGGGTAGGATGGGAGTGTTGTAGGGCGAGTTAGTGGGAAATAAAAGGCCACGTTGTACTAAGTGAGGAATAACAGGCTTTAGACCTTTTAAGGCTTGTGCTGGGATGGGGTACTGGCGCTGGGCAGGCTAAGGGTGGTTGGGTTTTAAGGGGATGATGAGGGCTGAGTGAGCAAGGGAGGGGGAGGTGGGGGACATACAGGGAGCTATTGAGGGAGGTACGGGTTTGGGGAGGAGGGCAGCAATGAGGTGTGGCTGTAGCCCAGGAACAGTTAAGGAGGCAGACAGTTTTGCTAGGATATCTTGGCCTAACGGGGAACTGGACACGTCGGGATGATTAGGAAGGAATGTGGAAAGGAGTGCTGGCCTAATTGACACCAGACTTAGGGAGTTTTGAGAGGCCTGGAGGCCTTGCTGTCAATTCCCACAACAGTTATGGAAGCCAAGGAGACAGGTCCTTGAAAAGAAGGCAGCGTGGAGTGGGTGGCCCCCCGTGTTGATTAAGAAGGGGACAGACTTACCCTCCACCATAGGAGTTACCCAAAGCTTGGTCCAGGGGTCCTCCAAGATGTTCAGGGGGACTCCAAGATGTTCAGGCAGTGTCAGTCTTCAGCCGCCAAGCTGCAGCGAGGTGAGTCAGACAGTCCGACTTGCAGTGGGGACCCACACAGACGGGGCAGGGCTTAGGAGGACTCCCGGGCTGCCAGCATTCCTTGGCCCAGTGGCCAGGCTTCCAACACTTGAAGCAAGGTCCGGGAGGGGCGGCTGGACGCTGCAGTCTGGGCACTTTGAAGAGTTTTTGTGAGCCAGTGGTGTGGCTGGGGTTTGTCTTATGGCAGAGGCAATCACCTGTGGTTCTGAGATGTGGGGCCACTGGGCAGCTTCTCTGTGACTGAACACCTTGAAGGCGAGGTTGATTACTTCCTGTTGTGGGGTTTGAGGGCCAGATTCTAATTTCTATAGCTTTTTTGTAACGTTAGGGGCTGATTGGGTGACAAAATGCATTTAAGCATTTTTTAGGGTTGAGAGTAGAAGTAAGGATGACATTTAAGTTACTCCAGATGAGAGTATAGGACTGAGTTAAGTATTGGAACTCTTGTATATATTTAGTAGGATTGGATGAAAAGGAGCCTAATCGTTGGCTGATTCGAAAAGGTCACATAAAGAGAAAGGAAGATGTACCCTGACTATGCCTTTGGCTCCAGCCACCTCTCGAAGGGGTGATTGTTGGGCAGGGCTGGGGGAGTTAGCTGCAGGACTAAACTGTAAGCTGCAGGAGGGGGAAAAGGAGGTGGGTTGCGGGCAGAGGAAGAGGAAGGAGGCTCTGGGGCAGGGAGGTTAGGGCCTGAACTAGGATCTGGTTCGGACAGGCGAGGAGGAGAAAGGTCAGAAGGGCTGATGGACAGGGTGGATTCTAAATTACTGGTGGAGGCAGGAGGGGTGAACAGAAGGGAGAGAAGGAAAATTTGGGATGGGCTGCATTGAGAACAGAAATTAGGGAGGGATTGGAGTATAAAAAAATGCCTGGACATTGTGCACCTTAGACCATTTGCCTATTTGTTGACAAAAATTGTCTAGGTCTTGCAGAATAGAAAAATTGAAAGTGCCATTTTCTGGCCATTTAGAACCATTGTCTAATTTGTATTGAGGCCGTGTTACAGAAAAGATTAGACGTTTAGGTTTCAGATTGGGCAATAGTTGAAGAGGTTTTAGGTTTTTTAGGATGCAGGCTAGAGGAGAAGACTGAGGAATAGAGGGTGGAATATTTCCCATCGTGAAGGAGATAAGTTTAAGGAAAGGGTAGAGTAGAGACAAGGAGAAGGAGCGAGCAGCCACCAGAGTTTTCAGTAGGTGTCCCTGACTGAATCCTGGGCTGTAATGTGGGTGAGTGATCAAGGCAGGTGTCCCCACGACTGACCAGACAACAAGAAAAGACCGTCTTCCCTAGTCAAGTCCATGACCAACACTGAAGTTTTTAAGCGCATAAAGAATGTCTCCTTTGTCTCTACTTAGAAGAAGGATTTAAAGGAAAAGAGAGACACTTATCTCCTTTTCTCTACGTAGAAGAAGGATTTCACTTTGGGAGGCTGAGGCAGGCGGATCACGAGGTCAAGAGATCAAGACCATCCAGGCCAACATGGTGAAACCCTGTCTCTACTAAAATACAAAAAGTGGCTGGGTGTGGTGGCGCACACCTGTAGTCCCACTTGGGAGGCTGAGGCAGGATAATTGCTTGAATCCAGGAGGCAGAGGTTGCAATGAGCAGAGATTGCACCACTGCACTCCAGCCTGGCGCCAGGCAACAGAGCAAGACTCTGTCTCAAAAAAAAAAAAAGAAGAAGAAGAAGGATTTAAAGGAAAGGCGGCGTGTGGGAAAGACTTGTTTACTTAGAAGGAGAAGGATTTAAAGGAAAATAGAGAGAGAAGGGGAGAGACTGCTTACCCAATTTGAAGGTGGAGAGCAGGTTGGTGGGCTGGTCTGATGAGCTGAGGTTGCACAGAGGGAGAGCGGGAACAGGGGTCTGGTCTCCCAAAGGAGTACCTCTGACCTGGGTTTTGGCACCAAATGTTAAGTGTGCTCTGAATGAAGAGACCACCTAAACAGGCTTTATGTGAGCAACAAGGCTGTTTATTCACCCAGGTGTGAGTGGGCTAAGTTCAAAAGAGAGTTAGCAGAGGGCAGTGGGATAGGAGTTGGTTTTATGGGTTTGGGGTAGGCATTGGAAAGCTACAGAAGTTACAGTTTAGGGAGGTTTTTGCAAGCCAGGAGGTGTTACCAGAGGCGGGTGGGTGTTACAGAGTCACAAGATTGGGTTATCAGTTAAGGCGGGAATGGTTGAGGCAGGAACAATGTTAAAACGTCATAAGGTTGGTTAATTGGGCTTTGCAGGAGCTAGCCATTCTTCTTACTTTGGAGTTTCTGGCTCCAGGAGGCCATTCAGAGGTGTATGTGCAGGTCATGGGGTCGCCATGACTCAACTAGGGTATGGCCTATGGTGCAGCCAGTTCAAAAAACCTTGAAACTAGATAAAGTTTCTTGATTATGATTTTCAAATTCTTCAAATTCTGTTTGTTTGTTTACCTTTTTTTTTTTGAGACAGAATCTCACTGTCTTGCCCAGGCTGGAGTGCAGTGGGATGATCATGGCTCAGTGCAGCCTTGAACTCCTGGGTTCATAGATCCTCCTCCCTCAGCCTCCTAAGGAGCTGCAACTATAGGTGTACATCACTACACTGGCTAATTTTAAAATTTTGTATAGAGACAGGGCTTCTCCATATTGCCATTTAGGACTAATAGATCTTCCTGGTGACTTAACCCTTTTATCATTATAAAATGTGCCTGTTTGTTTCTGATAAAACTTTCTAGTTTTCAAGTCAAATTTGTCTGGCATTAATATAGCCTCTCTTACTTTTTAGTACTTTCTGTCTATCTGGTATATCTTTCCCTAGCCTTTTATTTATTTATTTTTGAGACAGAGTCTTGCTCTGTCACCAGGCTGCAGTGCAGTGGCACAATCTCGGCTCACTGCAACCTCCACCTCCCGGGTTCAAGCGATTTTTCTGCCTCAGCCTCCTGAGTAGCTGGGACTACAGGCGTGCCACCACACCCAGCTGATTTTTCTATTTTTAGTAGAGACAGGATTTCACCATGTTGGCCAGGATGGTCTTGATCTCTTGACCTTGTGACCAATCTGCCTCGGCCTCCCAAAGTGCTGGGATTACAGGTGTGAGCCACCATGCTCGGCCCTCCCTATCCTTTTATTTTCAACCTGTGCCTTTCCATTTAAAGTGGGCCACTTTTAGGCAGCACGCAGTGCGTCTTCCTTTTTTTCTGAGATGGAGTCTCACTCTGTCACCCAGGTTGGAGTGCAGTGGCACAGTCTTGGCTTACTGCAACCTCCACCTCCCTGGTTCAAGTGATTCTCCTGCCTCAGCCTCCCAAGTAGCTGGGATTACAGGCACACGCCACCACCTCAGCTAATTTTTGTATTTTTTAGTAGAGACGGGTTTTACCACGTTGGCTAGGTTGGTCTTGAACTCCTGACCTCAGGTGATCCACCCTCCTCAGCCTTCCAAAGTGCTGAGATTACAGGCATGAGCCACTGGACTTGGCCTGGGTCTTCCTGTTTGATTCAGCCTGTAATCACAGCCTTTCAATTGATGTGTTTAATACATTACATCTGATATAATTATCAGTATGTTGAATTAAATTCTACTGTTTTGCTCTTTATTTTCCAATTGTCTCAAGTGTTTTTTGTTCCTTTATTTCTCCTTTCCATCCTTATTTTTGGGAAATCACATATTTTGAGTATTCAATCTTAGTTTCTTGATTGGCTTTTTAATTATACCTCTTGTATTATTTTCAAAGTTGCTTTAGGGATTACAATACGAATTCTTAATTTATTAGTACATTCTGAGTTAATATTCTTCACAAAAAATTGAGAACCTGGAAATAGTATAATTTCATTTACTTTCCTCATTATTTTTGTTATTGTTATCATATATACTTTTATATATTTAAAAATCCCATAATACAATATAATTTGCTTTCAGCAATCGGTTGCTTTTTAAATGAAATTAAGAAAGAAAAAAAGTCAGGGGATGGTGGCTCATGTCTATAATCCTAGCAGTTTGATAGGCTGAGACAAGAGGATCACTTGAGGCCAATAGTTCGACACCAGCCTGGGCAACATAGCAAGACCCTGTCTCTACAAAGTAAAAAAAATTAGCCAGGCATGGTGGTGTTGCCAGTAGTCCCAGCTATTTGGGAGGCAGAGGCAGGAGGATCACTTGATCTGAGAAGTTCAAGGCAGCCGTGAGCTATAATGGTACCACTGTACTCCAGCCTGGATGACAGAGTGAGACTTTGTCTCTTAAAAAGGAAAGAATGAAAGAAAAAAGTTAGCCTTTTCTATTTATCTGCATATTTATCATTTCTTATCCTCTTTATTCCTCTTAGTAAATCCAAAGTTCATATGTCATTTTTTTCAGCCAGAGAAACTTATTTTTTTTATACTGTATGTCTATTGTTGATGAGTTTTATCACTCTGATATTTCAAAACCTCTTACCTATGCGCCATTTTTGATGGTATTTCACTCCATATTGAGTTTGGCAGAGAGTTTTTTCTCCTAGCGTTTTCTTTTTTTTTTTGAGACAGAGTCTCGCTCTGTTGCCCAGGCTGGAGTGCAGTGGTGCAATCTTGGCTCACCACAACCTCCACCTCCCGGGTTCAAGTGATTTTCCTGCCTCAGCCTCCGAGTAACTGGGATTACAGGCGATCACCACCACATCCAGCTAATTTTTTTTTTTATTTTTGGTAGAGACAGTTTGACCATGTTGGCCAGGGTGGTCTTGAACCCCTGACCTCAGGTGATCCACCCACCTCAGCCTCCCAAAGTACTGGGATTACACGCCTGGCCTCCTTGTCTCGTAATGTTATGCCAGAGTCAGGCTGGAAAATAAATCATGATATATAGGTTTAAATAAAACCCATCTGATGAGAATTTACGATTTGTAGGGCATGACTCCCCAGACCCCTTAGAAACGAATTTGGGCAAGATAAAAATCAGAGTTTAGTCTCACTTGGCTATATGCAATCTCTTTGTCAGCTCACCCTGTAAATTGTTTATTACAGCAATTGTATCTTTTGTTTTATAATTTCCAATTTAGTTTTTTGTATAGTTTTCATTTCTCTGTTGATATTCCCCATCTGTCTACTCACTATGACTATCTTTTAAGTTCTTGAAACTACATATAATAGCTGCTTTAAAATCCTTGTCTACCAATTACATCTGAGCCATCTTAGGGTATATTTTTATGTCACAATTTTTTTTCTTAAGTCTGGGTCAAATTTTCCTGTTTTTCACATATCTAGTAATTTCATATTTATAATGGACATCGTGGATGATACTTTATAGAGACTCTGATTTGTGTTAGATTTCTCTGAAAAGTGTTGGTATTTGTTCTGCAGACAATTAAATTACTAGTGGATCACCTTAAAATTGTGAAACCTTGATTTTATGATTTTTCAGTGAGAGCCTATTCAAAGACCCAGGTGTTTACTGAGTCTCTTAACTAGGCAGCACTCAAACTTCTCTCCTGCAGTAGATAGTAGCTAACATATCTGCTCAGTCCTCCCAGCCTTTCAAGTATTTCTTTCCAGTGGGCTCCTCGAAATGATCTGTGTACATGCACAGGTTGGGGGTCAGCCAACTAGTTGACAGGAGTTTACATGTGGATTTGGGGACTCCCTCTTTCATGGCTCTTTCCTAGGTTTTGCCTTGGATTTCTAGCCACTCTTGTGGCTCTGAAATTCCATTCTATGACACCTCCAGCAATTAAGACTGCATTCTTTTTTTTTTCTGGAGACGGAGTTTCGCTCTTGTTGCCCAGGCTGGAGTGCAATGGGGTGATCTCTGCTCACTGCAGCCTCTGCCTCCCAGGTTCAAGCAGTTCTCCTGCCTCAGCCTCCCGAGTAGCTGGGATTACAGGCATGTGCCACCATGCCCGGCTGATTTTTTTGTATTTTTAGTAGAGACAAAAAATTGGTCAGGCTGGTCTCGAACTCCTGACCTCAGGTGATCTGCCCACCTTGGCCTCCCAAAGTGCTGGGATTATAGGCGTGAGGTACCGCGCTTGGCCAAGACTTTTTACTTGAGTTCTAACTGCCCCATGCTGCAAAGCTATAGGAACATATGGATAAATGCAGATCCCATCAAATGAGTATGGTTCCCCTCATTTAACTTTGAAATCCCTTCTAATTTCTTCCTGCTTTTGGCCCCTCTCCAGTGTCTTCAAATAGTTGGTGACATTTTGTCCAGAATTTGTCATTGTTTTCTGTGAGAGAGTTATCATAGCACTAACTACTCCAACATTATCAACACCAGAACCCTCAGTTCTCGCTTTTTCTTTTTTTAATGAGACAGTAACAGTATATTTTAATTGGGATTTCATATTCAGATAGCATTATACTAGAACAGTACAATAATAATTTCAGATTTTAAAACAATTACAGGCCACGTGTGGTGCCTCACGCCTATAATTCCAGCACTTTGGGAGGCCAAGGTAGGCAGATTATCTGAGGTCAGGAGTTTGAAATCAGCCTTGCTGGCAAAACGCTGTCTCTACTAAAAATACAAAAAATTAGCCAGGCGTGGTGGTGGGCACCTGTAATCCCAGCTACTGGGGAGGCTGAGGCAGGAGAGTTGCTTGAACCCAGGAGGTGGAGGTTGCGGTGAGCTGAGATCACACCATTGCACTCCAGCCTGGGCAAGAGTGAGACTCCATCTAAAAAAACAAAAAACAAAAACCACAGAACAATTACAGTTCTCCATTTCACCCTATATGCTCCAGTAAACTTTTGGAAATAACTTGTTTTATGTTCTCATTCTCTCTCTCACTCTTTCTCTGTCTCTTTCTCTCTTTTTCTCTCTCCCTCCTTCCTTCCCTCTCGGTAGATTGTATTTAATAACATAAAACTTTGATAGATTTTAGTTCTCTTGTTGAATAACCTTTATAAAATGACTTTTACATTTTTTTATGTAGAATAAAGATCAATCTAAAGTCAATTGAGTGTTTAGATACATTTTGCCAGCAGTTGATGGTTTAGCCTTATTAAGTCTGCAGAGGTTATATACCGTATTAAAAATGTGAAAGGAAGTATTAAACTTATCTCAAAGCACAATAATTATAGTTAATTCCACTTAGAGAAAATTAGATTTTGCACACTGTCAAACAAAAAAATCAAATTTATCCAGAAGAATTTCTAACAAATATCAGCACCTTTTATTCCATTCTGCAGAATTTTATAAGTGCCACTGTTTGATTATTTTAATTTACTTCCTATCATTGCAAACATGATATTCTCTATTCAAAGAATAATCAAAGGCAACATGGAGGTGAAGACAGAGCATGATTCAAGGAATAGTTTTCTTTTTACTATCCAATTCTAGTCATGCCTCCATTCTCTTTAATACCATCTTAGAATTTTTTTCTGTTGATATTTGAGTGTAACTTTTGGCCATGCTCATTTTTCTCTTCTTCGCTTCTTTTTCACCTTGTCAGTTTTTATTTAATCCTGTAAAAATCTTTCTAATTGTATCAAGGAGAAAGGCTTAGTCTGCTGCTAATGTTATTTAACATCAAATGCTTTTGGTTTTTTCTAAGAGAGAACAGGTGTCAGACTTTGGAAGATGACAACATCTAATTAGAACATAATAATTATGTTTTATATTACATTTATTTATCTGTAATTGTATTGATAGCTAATTGCACTGCTCTTCTGTTGCAGCTATGATTTTCAATTACATACAAGTAAAAAATGTTAGTCAACTTAAAGAAAACTAATAAGTAATTGTACAAGGATCGTACACTTATGGCAAAACATGAGACAACAATGTCAGAATGACTGAAGTTAGGAAAATACTGCTCAGTAACACACCCTCTGACCATGAGACAATGGTGAATGGCAGTCTAGAGTCAGGAAGAGAAGACAGGATCAGAAATACAGATATGAGAATTCAAAAGCTTAAGACCTTCTGTCCAGTGCCATTGTTAGAATCAGGTTTTATAACTTGTAATGTAAAAGGTTGTTGAAAATACAGCCATTCTAAGAGGTTCTATCTTTGGTCCCCTGAGATGTTTTTATCCTTATAGGTTGTTAAATTTTGTAAGATTCACTATAACATGCTCAATTCCACTTCTGATTTATGTTTTATATTTGATTTTTTGCTTTCTATGTCTAACCATTGTGAAGATAGCTTTAAAATAGCTCTATAAGTTCATTTGTTTGAATGTCTCTGATGAAAACTTCTTCAATTTCAGAAATATCTATTGTTACCTTTCTTCTTCTTTTTTTTTTAATCATTGATCTTGATCCTGAAGAGACTTACAAAATTTTCTTTTAAGTCATCTGACTCTAGTCCTGGATCAGGTCAATATCACCTGAAAACTAACACTTCTGTTATCCAAAGAATATAAAGAAAATAAACCCCCAGGGATTCAGCGTTGGCTAAAGATTAGAAGAAGGGGCTGTCAGAATGATAATCCATTTTAATCAGCTATCTTTTCTCTAAATTCTCTGCTACCAGTCCTTTCTACCCTGCTTTTCAAGAGCTGATATGACAACCTGATGCTAATACTTATTTATATATTGAAGGAACTGTTTTATTTTCTTAAGCAACTAAGTTTTTGTCAGTCTACCATGGAGTAATTTGCTCTCTGATCTATTTTGAAGGATGTGACCAAATAATAAATTCCCAATAATTATGTAAAGGGCTTGGTATCATGGACACATGTCTAACTGCTTTTTTTTTGGCTGGTGGTATGCTAAAATTGAAATACACCTGAAACACTGACTTTCAAACACTTAAATAACAAACACTTTTGATGTGAAGTCAGTGGTTATTTGAATTGTAATCCTGTTTATAATGTATTGATTTTTAAAAATTGTTTTTAAGATTTTTCTCTCATCCTTGCTTTTTAGAAAATTTACTAAGACAATATAGATGTGGTTTTCTTTGTATTTATTCTGCTTGGGGTTCACTGAGCTTCCTGAATCTACAAACTTGAAAGTTCTTCAATGTTATTCCTGCAAATGTTTTTTCTGTTCCATTCTTTCCTTTCCTCCCAGGACTCTAATTACTCATATGTCAGAAATGTTTATATTGTCCCATGGGTCACTAAGTCCCAATTCTGTTGTCTTTCCTTTCCCAGCCCCCAATGTTTTTTCTCTCTGCTCTTGAAATTTGATAATTTCTAATTATCTGTCTTTATGTTCACTTATTCTTATATCCTCTCTAATCTTCTGTTAAGCTCATCCATTAATATTTTGTTTTGGTTGTTTATTTTTCAGCTCTAGAATTTCTTTTTTCCTTTCTTTTCTTTCTTTCCTTCTCTCTCTCTCTCTCTCTCTCTCTCTCTCTCTCTCTCTCTCTTTCTTTTTCTTTTTAAAATAGAGACAGGGTCTCACTCTAATGCCCAGGCTGGTCTTGAACTCCTAGGCTCAAGTGATCCTTCCTCCTTGGCCTCCCAAAGTGCTGGGATTATAGGCGTGAACCACCGTGCCCAGCCTCAGGTCTAGAATTTCTGTTTGATTTTTTAAAAATACTTGTGATCTCTGTGTTAATGTCTCCTATTTGTTTACTAATTATATGATATTTTCCTTTATGATCTTGAACATAGTTTTAGTAGCTGTTTTAAATATTTTTGCTAACTCAATATGTGGGATATCTTCTGGTCAGCCTGCAATGATTGCTTATGAGTTACAATTTCTTTTTCATCCTATGTCTAGTAATTTTGGATTTTATTCATGACATTGTAAATGATACATTGTAGAGATTTCAGATTCTGTTCTATTCTATCGAAGAGTCTTGATTGTTTTAACAGGAAGTTAATTAGTCCTGCCTCAGACTCTAAATTCAAACTTCCTTGCAGTTGGCAGCAGCTGAAATCTTTGTTTAGCTCTTTTATCCATGGCTGAACTCTTTGGATATGTTCTGTGTATGTGGTTTATAGATCAGCCAGAGGTTTGAGCAGAGTTTATGTGTAGAATTCTTTTCTTTTTCCCAAATGTATCCACTGTTCAATGGGTGCCTGTGTGCCCAGCACCTTGGCTGAATGCCAGAACGGCCAGGGCTCTGTCCATATAAAGCTGTGATCTGTGATTCTGGCCCCAACACACCTTAAACCCAGACCCAGATTTTAACTGGCCTGAGGCCACACATGCAGCTAGAGACACCAGATTCATCAGAAGAGACTGGCTGCCCAAAAAACAGCAAACACTGAAAGTATGCTTTTAAAGGGGAAGGTGTTGCAAAAAAAGAAAAAAGATGGCCTTAAGAAAAACCATTATGAAGGGAGGAATAAAACCAACGTGTCATATATGCTTAAAGCATTAAGTAAAAATATTGCATTTCTGGTCAGGTGTGGTGGCTCACGCCTGTCATCCCAGCACTTTGGGAGGCCGAGACAGGTGGATGACGAGGTCAAGAGATTAAGACCATTATGGCCAACATGGTGAAACCCCATCTCTACTAAAAATACAAAAATTAGCTGGGCACAGTGATGCATGCCCATAGTCCCAGGTACTTGGGAGGCTGAGGCAGGAGAATCGCTTGAACCTGGGCGGCGGAGGTTGCAGTGAGCCGAGAAAGCGCCACTGCACTCCAGCCTGGCGACAGAGCAAGACTCTGTCTCAAAAAAAATTGCAGTTTTTAAAACTTTCACATCATGAGCCATGATGTTTACCTGCTTGGCCTGTAATGCTGTGACTGTGGCAGAGGGGTACACATCCACTGTGCCCACCCATCTTGCTGTTCAGCTGAAATGTAAAAGGTGGCACCCTCTGCCCCTGGGGCTTCTCACTCTCCAGGGAAACCACTGCTATGTGCAGGTTTTTTTGGTTTTTTTTTTTTTCCAGAATTGGAGGCTACTCCTCTGTGACCATTTCCTTTCTGAGGTTTTTCCCTCAGTTTCCAGTTGGCCACTTTGAACTCTGTCATTTGCTTCTTCAAGCCAGTAAGATTGCAAATTTCTATTGAAGTTTTAGCCAATCTGTCTGGTATGAACTAAGGACTGTCTTCAAGTGAAAAGCCAGTCCCTTCTTCTAGCTACAACCTTCTCTGCAGTTCCTGCCTACTTTTAGTCACTTTCCAGTGCCTTCAGGTAATTGTTTGTTAGATCTTATCTAGGAGTGTGGTCCAACAGGAGTTTCTACACCATTTCGGAAGCAGAATCTCATAAGGTTTTTTTTCTTCTTATGATATGGATGTAATTTGTCTTAGCAAAAATAAAATTGGGCTGCTTTATGGACAGAATCTTTACTTTAGGTTTTAATGGACAATTGTTCAGTGTTTTTATGCTTAGCCTCATTTTTAAATTAAACTTTTTATTTTGAGGAAATTATAGATCTATGTGTAATTGTAAAAAGTAATAGAGGTCCCATGTACCCTTTGCCCAGTTTTCCCTAATGGCAACATTTTTGCAAAACTATTCACAACGAGGATATTGACATTGATACAGTCAAGAAACAATATTTCCATCACCACAAGGATCCATCATGTTGCCTTTTTATAACCACATCCACTTTCCTCCTGCTTCTATGCCTTCCTTGACTCCTGGCAACCATTAGTCTCATCTCAATTTCTATAATTTTTCCATTTCAAGAATATTATAGGGCCAGGCATGGTGGCCTACACCTGTAATCCCAGCACTTTGGGAGTCTGAGGTGGGAGAATTGCTTGAGACCAGAAGTTCAAGACCAGCCTGGGTAACATAGTGAGACCCTATCTCTACAAAAAACATAGAATTTCCCAGTCATGGTGGTGCACATCTGTAGTCTTAGTTACTTGGGAGGCTGAGGCAGGAAGATTGCTTGAGCCTAAGAGGTCGAGGCTGCACTGAGCCATGATCACACCACCACACTCCAGCCTGGTGATAGAATGATATCCCGTCTTAAAACAACAGCAAAAAAGAATGTTACATAAATGAAATTATACAGCATGTAACCTTTTGGAATTGGCTTTTCTTCACTCAATATAATTCTTGTAATGCATCCACATTCTTGTACGTACCAGTAGTTTGTTCCTTTTATTTCTGAGTAGTATTATAAGATACGGATGTATCACAATTTGTTTAACCATTCATCTATTAAGGGATATTTGAGGGTATTTTTTCCTTCAATTTTGGACTATTAGGAATAACGCTGCTATGAAAACTCATGTACTGGTTTTTGTGTAAACACAAGTTTGCATTTCCTGGCAATAAATCTCAGGTGTGCAATTGCTAAGTCATATGGTAGTGTCATGTTTTGTTTCTTAGGAAACTGTCAAAATGTTTTTCAGAGTAGCTGTCTCATTTTCTGTTCCTATCAGCAACGTATAAGAGATCCAGTTTCTCTACATCCTCACCAGCATTTGACAGTGTTGCTATTTTTAATTTTAACCATTATGATAGGTATGTAGTGATATCTCATTGTGGTTTTAATTTTACATTTCCCTAATAGCTAATGATACCAAACATCTTTTCATGTGCTTACTTACCATCTGTACATCTTGTTTTTTGTGGAGTGTCTCTTCATGTGTTGCACTTGTTCTAATTGGATTATTTCCTTTTTTTTTTTTTTTTTTTTTTTTAGAAAAGGTATCGCTATGTGAGTAGCTTCCTGAGTAGCTGGGACTACAGGCACGGTCCACCACACCCGGATAATTTTTATATTTGTTGTAGAGATGGAGTTTCACCATATTGCCCAGGCTGGTCTTGAACTCCTGAGCTCAAGCGATCTACCTCGATAGGCCTCTCAAAGTGCTGAGATTACAGGCTGTGAGCCACCATGCCCAGATGGATTGCTTACTTTGTCACTGTTGAGTTTTGACAGCTCCTTATATTTTCTAAATACTTGTCCTTTCTCTGATATCAATTTGCAAATACTTTCTCTCAAACTGTAGCTTGTCTTTTCAAACTTATAATAGGATCTGTAGCAGAGCATAATGTTTTTAATTTTGATGAAGTCCAATTTATCAATTTTTCTTTTCTTTTTTTTTTTTTGAGAGGGAGTTTCGCTGTTGTTGTCCAAGTTGGAGTGCAATGGTGTGATCTTGGCTCACCACAACCTCTGCCTCCTGAGTTCAAGTGATTCTCCTGCCTCAGCCTCCTGAGTAACTGGGATTACAGGGATGCACCACCATGCCCTGCTAATTTTGTAGTTTTAGTAGAGATGGAGTTTCTCCCTATTGTTCAGGCTGGTCTCTATCTCCTGACCTCAGGTGATCTGCCCGCCTCGGCCTCCAAAAGGGCTGGAATTACAGATGTGAGCCACCACGCCCAGCCTCAATTTTTCTTTTATGAATTATGTTTTTGATACCAAGTCTAAGAACTCTCTACCTAGCTTAGGTTCTGAAGATTTTCTTCTATGTTTATTTCTAAAAGTTTTATAGTTTTACATTTTACAGTTAAATTCATAATCCATTTGGAGTTCATTTTTGTATAAGGTGTGAAAATTGGGTTGGGGTTCATTGTTTTTGCCTATGGATACAAAATTCTCCAGCACTGTTTGTTGAAAAGACTGTCTTTCCTTTATTGAGTTGCTTTTGCAGCTTTGTTAAATATCACTGAGGTACATTTGTGTTGGTCTATATCTGGTTTCTCAACAGAAATTCCATTGATGTATGTGTCTATCCCACCATACCACACTCTGATTCTGATTACTACAGCTATATGATGTTTTAAAATTAGATAGACCAATTGCTCTCCATCTATTCTTTTTGTTTGTTTGTTTTTGAGATGGAGTCTTGCTCGGTCTCTCAGGCTGGAGTGCAGTGGCGTGATCTCAGCTTACTGAAACTTCCATCTCCCGAGTTCCAGCAATGCTCACGTCTCAGCCTCCCAAGTAGCTGGGATTACAGGTGTGCCACGATGGCCAGCTAATTTTTTGTATTTTTAATAGAGATAGGGTTTTACCATGTTGGCCAGGCTGGTCTCGAACTCCTGACCTCAAGTGATCTGCCTGCCTCAGCCTCCCAAAGTGCTGGAATTACAGGCTTGAGCCACCGTGCATGGCTTGATTTATTCTTTTTAAAAATTGTTTTAGCTGTCCTACTGCCTTTTTCCCTTTCTTCCTTTTTTTTTTTTTTCTTTTTGAGACTGAGTCTACCTCTGTCGCCCAGGCTGGAGTGCAGTAGCGTGATCTTGGTTCACTGCAATCTCTGCCTCCTGGGTTCAAGCGTCTCTTGCCTCAGCCTCTTGAGTAGCTGAGACTACAGGCGAGTACCACCATGTGGGGCTCATTTATTTTACTTTTGAGATGGAGTCTTGCTCTGCTGCCCAGGCTGGAGTGCAGTGGCGCAATCTCAGCTCACTGCAACCTCTGCCTCCCGGGTTCAAGTGATTCTCCTGCCTCAGCCTCCCGCCACCATGCCGGCTAATTTTTGTATATTTAGTAGACATGGAGTTTCACCATGTTGGCAAAGCTGGTCTCGAACTCCTGATCTCAGGTTATCTGCCTGCCTTGGCATCCCAAAGGGCTGGGATTACAGGTGTGAGCCACTGTACCTGGCCTGCCTTTTTTTTTTCCCTATACCTACAAAAACTTTGCTGGTATTTGGCTAGGAATTGTATTAAACTGTTTATCAATTTGAGAACTGACATCTTTAGTATATTGGGTCTCTAACTCAAGAACACAGTATTTCTTTTCATTTGTTTATGTATTTTTAAATTTCTTTCAACAGCATTGTGTAATTTTCAACATATAAGCCCAGTAGACATTTTTTTAGATTTACACCTATTTCTTTATTGGTACTATTGTAAATGATAATGTATTTTTATTTATTTATTTTTAAGAGTCAGGGTCTCGTTCTTTTGCCCAAGCTGGAGAGTGATGGTGTGATTATAGCTCACTGCAGTGTTGAACTCAGGTGATCCTGCCACCTCAGCCTCCCAGTGTGCTGGGATTATAGGCATGAGCCACGGCGTATTTTTAATTTCAATGTCCATGTATTCATTGTTAATGTATAGAAGCACAATTGATTTTTATATTTGTTTCCTGAAATCTTGCTGTAGATATTCATTCTAGAAAGGTTTTGGGTTTTTTAATAGATTCCTTGAGACTTT